>JAPYZN010000033.1:0-116516 GCA_030522865.1 Psyttalia lounsburyi
CAAAGTCGGCACTTTTTTGACGATATCTCAAAAACTATTGCTCCGATCGCCACGGGGTTTGCGCCATTCGAAAGCTGAGCTCATTTCCCATCGATATAGTGTATTAAAAAGTTCCTAGGATGACTTTTTCACCCCTTTTTAACCAATTTTATGATTTTTAGAAAAATTGCAACAACGTTTCGATAAATCATTTTAGAAACTTGGCAATAGCCTATAACGATGGGAAATGAGCTCAGTGAAATTGTCAAAGGTGCATAATGTTATCCGTACCATGGTTTTTAATGTACTGAATGCATGTGTAAAAACCAACTGTGTAGAATTTCTAGTGTATTTTATTTGTGCGGCCATCAAGGATCTGTACATCTCCGAAGGGGAAATCTCTCCTGCGCGCAACTGAATTTGGACGAAACTTCTGTGCAAGTTGCCGCCTGTGTAGTTCGACGCCGTGTGCTTCCCTCTTGTGAATAAACACATGTGATTACATCGATGTGTACATTTCGACTCTGTCATACCTTTTTTCTGGCCTCTGGCCACTACTGCCCTCTGTGCCAGCAATCATCTCTCACACCAAGTGATGGTAATACCATTAGTCCACTTCCGCAACGCCCCACTAGAGGGATAACTGCCACAAGTATTCATCAGTGCCATAAAAATAGACGCCGAAGAGACGAAGCTCTCCCGTGGCTCCAGCAGTTACACCCAAATGTTTTCAACTTAAAAATATTGAAATGGCAAAGGTTATTGATCAGAAGGCTTACCTGAAAAAGTATCTTCGTTCTGAGAAAGCCGAGAAGAAAAAAAAGAAGAAAGTGAAACCTGTCTCCCACAAGTGAGTACTTGATCACTTACTGAAAACCTCATACCCATTTTTTCAGGTTATATTTACATTTACCTCGTTTAAACGTCAACACTTCATCCAAATAATTTCGAATCCTAACATAATTACGTGAACCGTATGTTCTAAATGGAATTAAAATGAAAGGAATTATAATTTTCCAGTGTAAAAATAATCGATGACGACATTGACTTGAATCAGATACGTCCAGTTGACGAAGGAGAATTTGAAATTCTCAACGCAACAGAGGATGCCCCTCAGATCGTGGGGATCATCGACGAACGTGGACCAGTAGATTTTGGAGATAAAAAGAGATGGAAAATAATAGCAGACGATGGGGATGGCAACGTTGCTGTGAGTTACAGCCAGTCACATGGTAGAGACGTTGAAAACGAATCATCATTCAACGACATTTCAAAACCTCAGAAGCGGCCTAGGAATGACAAACGGGAGAGTGAAAATGGTAATTCTAATGACACTTCGCCCAGAAAATCCAGAAAACATTCTGACAATGATTTATCTCTACCCAGGAAGGTCCCCTCGAAGAAAAAATCAGAAAAACGTAACAAGAGTTCAAGCAGTGAGGTGAGTTCCTCCTCCAGTTCTAGCTCATCATCGGACGTGGACTCTGAGTCTTACACAAAGCGAAAATCGAAGTCTAAAAAATCATCTAAAAATAGTAGAAAACCTTCTGGAAATGATAATTCTGATTTAAGTCCGCCAAGGGCACAAAAACGAAGAGATTCGGATGATTTGACCCCCCCGAGATTGGGAAAAACGAAGGATTTGAGCTATCAGAATCAGTCGGATAGCGATATGAGTCCCCCTCGAAGATCCCAAAAGGATTCTGATCATTTCGGCAAGAAAAGAGCAGCTGATTTCGATTTGGATCCTCCCAGGAGACCTCGTTCGGGTCCGTCTAGATCTAGAAGACGATACGACTCAGATGAGGATCTCAGCCCGCCCAGAAGATTGCCAACAGACTCCAGAGATGTCAAAACTCGTAAGAACAATGATTCAGATTTGAGATCACAAAAATCTAGGAGGGAAGAGCCAAAATCACGAGGGAGAGATAGCAAATCAAAACCTGACATGAGTCCTGCTAGAAAATCGCATAAATTTGAATCAAGAACATCTAAGACACATAAAGGATCTGATTTTGACGTGAATCCTTCCAGAAAATTGAATAAATCCGAGTCAAAGCCATTCAGGAGACATAAAGGATCCGATTCTGATCTCAGTCCTCCTAGAAAATCACATAAACATGAAACGAGACCATCTGGACGGCATGAGGGCTCCGATTCTGATTCCAGTCCTCCCAGAAACAGAAAAAACGATCAAAAGAATAAATCAGAGTCATCTCAACGATATCAAGAGAAATCTAGAAGAGCAAAATCCAGGTGGAATGAGGAAGAAGAGAGGAGGAGGCCACCATCCCCAGACATCGACAGACGAATGAAAAAGACTCTGGATGGTAAAACTGCAGGTCTGCAAGACGCCAAAGCCTTAAGAGAGGAGACAATAGCGCACAAGAAACGAGAGAGGGAATTATTCAACAAAGTAAGTATTTCCCCGTAATTACCGGAGAATATTAATTATGCAAGAACTTTTACAAACATTTCAGTTCATTTAGTTTCATTAAAAGTTACATCTTCGTCAGAAATATCGGAGTACTTTTATCACTAAAATTGACAATTGTTATTATATTTCAGTTGAGTGCTGAGGTGAGTGGCGAAGGACAGGCTGCAATTGTACGCGACAGGAAGACTGGGAGAAGACGTGATTTGGCTGCTGAAACCGCTGATAAAAGGCGAAAGGACAAAGAACAAGCGGAGGTCGATGAGAAATATGCCAAGTGGGGAAGAGGGTAAGTATTCTAAGAAGAGATCCAATTATGCTTATATTTCATTCAGTCGGCTGATGGATATTATGTGGGAATTTATCGATTGCGTTTTGTGGTTAAGGGGAACTCATTAATTTTTTCAAGTATCAAGTATTCCATGAAAAGTTTATTAAAATAATGCAAATTATAGAAATTATTACATCGTTACGATTTAAAGATGTAATCAATGAATGTTATTTGCTGGACGGAGACAAGAAGGGGCGAACTACTCCACGGAAAAGTCGTCAACCTTCAAAATTCAACCGAAATTTCCTCCATATTTTCTCCCATAGCAACGAGCGGGATCAATTCGCAAATTACAAACTCACTGATTACTTATCTGCGTTCAGACTTTATGCGCTCGCATCCGTATTGTAGAAAAAATATATACGCGCTGTCCCAGAAAGGCGCACATTCCTCTCGGGGGTAGAAAGAGGGTGAAATTTGGGGTCGAAAGTTCCCCCTCCACTTTTCTCTTTGCGGCACCTCCGCGGAGTTATTCAATTTCAAAGTTGACCAATCAGAGCGTAGCTCCGCCTCTTCGGCCAGTGGTTCTCAATTCAATAATTTGAAATTGAGAAAAACTGAACCGTTCCAAATGGATATTCGAGACTACGTACTCGTCCATGTAGACTCTAAATGAAAACACCTGAAAATGCTTATTATTATCCTTATTGTAGGCAGTTTAATTTGGAAATTTTCCCTTATTATCAAGCTGGAAGGAAAAAGTTCGCACGATGTGTATCGATCCGTTTAGTGTTTATTTTCAGTGTTTACTGTTGACTGCGCATTCTTAACTCACGTCAAAGGTAAGTTTGTTTATGTCGTTTTGTTTTCATTCTTGGGGAAATTTGCACCTGAAATAATAGAAATACGATCAGTCTCGATTGATTTCGTAGTCTCGAATATCCACTTGGAACGGTGTTGATTCTCTTCAGTTTTTCTCAATTTCAAATTATCGAATTGAGAACCACTGGCCGAGGGGGCGGAGCTGCGCTCTGATTGGTCAACTTTGAAATTGAATAACGGGGCGGGGGGGGGGGGGGGGAGAAAAGTGGTGGAGGAACTTTCGACCCCAAATTTTACCCTCTTTCTACCCCCGAGAGGAAAGTGCGCCTTTGCGGGACACCGTGTATATCTAGTGCATGGCGCCAACAAAATTCTCTTCTCTCTATTGCTCTATTAAATTACCGAAATGAAGTAATAAGACAGCCGCGAACACTGGGTGTTGGTTGGCTGAAATCCCAACGAAAAAAAAACCCAGAGGCCAAATGATTCCCATGTGTAAATGCACATGAAAAAATAAATAATTTCGCCAATAAAGAGATCCATTAATGGGATAGACCCATTGAAGTAAATGCTCCCGGTGGATTTATCTTATCTAATAACGAGAAAAACCTATTTTTTTATTGATCCATCTTCCATCTAAATAAACCAGCCTACAAATTCACAGATGAACCCACGCTCATTCCCTCCCCGCAAAATAAATAACCCATTAATTTCCCCTAGACTGAAACAAGTGAGCGACCAAACCCAGAAGCTCCAGGACGATCTCTACGAGATGAGCAAACCTCTGGCAAGATACGCCGATGATGTTGACTTAGACTCTCAACAACGGGCAGCGGAACACGCCGAGGATCCAATGCTCGCTTATATAAAAGATAAACAAATAAAAGAAGGGAAGAGAGAGCCCGATGCACCGACTTACGAGGGCTCATTCATGCCAAATCGATTCGGAATTAAACCGGGTCACCGTTGGGACGGAGTTGACCGTAGCAACGGATATGAGAAGAAATGGTTTGAGGCGCGTAATGCCAAGTCTGCTATGCAAGAGGAGGCGTACAAATGGTCCACCGCAGACATGTAAATTTTACATTCATTTCAACAATAAACAAAGATATTTTTAATTAAACAGATTTTTAATTACAAGCTCGGAAAAAAATCTCTGGAAGATCCTAATAGTACTTAGTATTATTATGCTCCAATTTGAAGCAGGATCCACGTGGCATTTAACTGGGAGATTAAAGTTCGAAATGAATTTTAGCTGGCGGTTAATACATTTCAGATGCTCCAGAATTTTCGGATGGTAAGGCAAAGAATTTGATCGAATACATTCTAATAGATCAAGCAGTGTAATTTCAATTGTAAAAAAGTATATTCCTGGAATTAATCTTTGAACTACTTGGCTTTTTAATGTTTCAAATACAATTCAAGAAAAAACACTGTAATAATAATAATGCTTTAATGAAAAGGTAAAACGAATCTCGCATATTTAAAAAGCCGTCGTTAATTGCGGAATTTATGAGAGCCTGTGAGAAATAAGCAGGACGTGATGCATAAGCTGGTTGTAAATCCCCGGCAGATCCAGAGATTTAGCTTGCGCGCTCGGTGTCAGTTTCAATCCAAATTCAAATTCATTTCAGTAATAAAAGAGAATTAATAAAATACTAGATTTTATTAGAAACCTTTTATCACATGCCCAAAGATAATTTCAAAAAAATACTTCAAGAAGATCATAATGGGTTAAGTAGGCACTCGAAACATTTTCGTTAAAACTTCATAATTCCGGAATAACTTGATTAATTGAAGAAAATATGTACTCACTACAAAAAGAATGAAGTCTTTCCGGGTATCGAATTCATTTTCTCCCTTTATTCTCAGCCCTCCATTTCAACCCTCGGCATACAATTTTAAGAACCTCATAGCCACAATAACAATGAAAATAATAATCACCTTAATTAAGAGGTGAAATGAGTCTCGCATATATGAAAAGCGGGCTTTAATTGCGAGATTTACGAGAGTCACCGAGAAGCGAAGCGGATGTGATGCGTAAGGTCGTCGTAACCCTCTGAGAGATCCAGAGGCTCATTTTCCTCACTTCATCAATTAAAAGAATCTAATTAAAATCTAATAAAATGTTACATTAAAAAAAAAACTCCTCCACCTGTAAATCCTGTAAAATATTCTAGAAGTCCCCCCTATTTGAATTCTCTAAATGCAATTCAAAAATACTCAGGACACATTTATTCACGCTTCGCTGAACAACAGTGAAAAAAAGGAGTCCTTCTTTTGACATGTGTCATAAAACAGAAATAATAATTGTAAACCTTAATTAAAAGGTGAGACGAATCTCGCGTGTATAAATCGGCGTTAATTGCGGGATTTATGAGAGTCACCGAGAAATAAGGCAGGATGTGATGCGTAAATTCATTGCCGCCTTGTGGGGGATCCAGAGACTCACCATGAGCGCTCGGGGTGAGTTTCGATCGGTTTACCACGTCTCTGTGTCGGGAAAAAGGCGAAAAAAACAGCGCGAAAGGGGGGTTGGCTCGGTTGCTGCGAGGCTGAGCTCCAACTCCAAGTTCCAACTACTTCTACATGGACGCTATAGGAGCAATTGGATATATACACGCAGTCGCGACGCAAGGGCAGGGTCGTCGGCAGAAACGGCTGAGCGAGAGAGAGTCAGTCAGCCCCGTGACACCGACGGGACTCATTCATGTTATTCGTGAATCGTAGCTTAGACACTCAGCGAAGCCGGTAGTAATCAAAATACGGCAAGGCCCAGTGGATCGTAGAGCCAAAATATTTTTACAAATACCAAATAAAACGAACTGACGCACCACCAATTTACTCAATTGCACGAAGTTACCTGCGTTTCAATAATTCCGGTAAGCCGATTAATACAGTTTTTGAAGTTAAATTATTAAATAAACAATTAAAAACGAAGACACGTGCGGCCTCGTCAGTGGAAAGCCCAACGACTGATTTTTGTAAACAAAATTGAGATACCAAGTTATTCAGTGATTGTTATCTGTGATTTATAATTTTAGCGGAGAGGACCAATTACAAGTTTATCCCAACAACGAAAGTTTTGATTAATTATTACTCTTCGTCGGCCAACCGACCACAGCCAGCGACTTCCGTGCCAGAATTGATACAGAATATTTTTCCCCCAAATGTTGATAAGAAATTGCGTTGTTTAATCTATTGTGAAGTGTAGAGCCCGTGATAGACGTACTAGCGAACATTTTGTTAACGCTGTAAGACAAAATGGGATGCAACACGAGCAAGGAGAGTGTTCAGGCGGGCGCGGAGGAGGCCAAGGAGGATGTTAAGAACGGTGGTAAGTACCCATAAATATTGATGTTGCCGTGTGTTAAAATATGAGTGACACTTAGATAGGAATGAACTCGAGATAACGGTTTTTTGTCCTCACCTCCTTCCCCTCATTCTTTTCTGGAGAATATGTACAACTCGGGCGGTAATCCACGTAACTCCAATGAAGTAGCAATGTGGAAGAGCTTTTGTGTGTCATGGGGATCGTTTAGAGGCAACGTCGGGGGATTTGTGACACTCTGGTATCATCTGATGGGGGGGAAAAAATCGAAATTGTACCTTTTGACATTACAAGTTAAGCTAAATATTCACTTGTCCCTCGAGGACGCCGTTACTCACAAAATGATATAGATACTAGGCATATCGTGCAGTTGTTCATCAGCAGAAACTTCCGTCACGTCGACATGGAGTTGAATAGATTGGTTCTGCGTGCCACGAGTAATAGATATTGTTTCTTGTGGGCGTTAGGCGATTCTTCCTCTCTCATAGTTTAGACCTGAAACCGTTTGGAATTGTCAGTGAGGTAGGGGGTAAAATGGACATCCGCAGGAGTGGACACATTGGGGGTTTGATTTTGTCCGTTAGCGAGCGGAATAACTGAAATGAAATTGACTCGACGTCTGCATTTGGCAAGGACTATATTGTCTCATTGTCGATCGATTCTGTCCTTCCGCTCATGGATAATGTTTTTCTTTGGGTTTTTCCATTCCTGTGGATGAGTAATGTTGACGAAAATATTAGCATACCCGGAATTTTTCAAGTTGAGGACATTGAGGCGCTGGTTATTATTGGGTATTGAGTTGAATGTTATTGCCGGGGATTTTGGAGATTCGCAATCTCGGTTTATGGGCACTTGGATATTCTGGGGGATCTCTGTTGCTGAGGGATTTCATTATCTGGATGAATAGGATTGGCGAGGATTATTATAGTCTCTGGGTAGTCCTATCAGCAACACTCGTGTTGCTTGATGATGACACTTGAGAGGTCCTGGATGACCCGAATTAAGGGATTGAATATAGAACACGCCAGTGTAGAAAGATTTTAAAAGGCGCAATACAATTGTGCATAATATGGAATTGTTTGATTTCTTGTCCTTTCTTTAGAGCAAATTAAATTTATCAAGAAATATCGTAATTATTTTGTTCGAGTTCTCTGTTTTGATTAGATTTCTTTTTATTTGCTTTCAAAATCGAACGCCTGAAGGGGTTTGATCGCGTATTCTTATACATATTGTTAAATTCAGGAAATGGTGCACGTTTTCAACAGCAATTACAGTAGTAGTTTCCTTCTGCCAACACGTAATCCACTATATTTATGAAAAAACTTCGTAGTTCGCCTGTGAAATATCTAGACGAATATGCTTGCTGAGGATTATAAGTAGTCTCCTGGTAGTCGTCTCCCTAGCTCTCCTGTTATTTAATGATGACACTTGAGACGTCCTGGGATCTCTGGAATTAAGCGGTAGTATATGGGATACTCCTAACATATAGAATACTAGAAAAAAAAATGGAAATTTCACAACCAAAGTAACAAATTAAACTAAATATTTCGAGTTTTGTTTGAACTAAATAAATCCCAAGTAAATAAAAATGTCAAATGTAAATGGCCTCTTTGAAACGGTTAAATTTATTTTTCCAAGAATAATTTGATCTCCGGAAAGACTTCACATAGTCATTTTTTTCTGCGTATGATTATTTCATACGAGGAGTATAATGCGTAGTCTTGCGAATATTGGAGTTCTATTAGCGCGGGTATTTGGAACGCCAGGGTGGGTAACACCAGGATGGCTTAAAGAAGATTATAATCGTTTCTTCGTAGTCCTATCGCTAGGACTCGGGGCAATATTAACCATTTCGATAAACTGAGACTATCTGTTCCAATATTTGAACGAATCCAATAATTAATTTATTGCTTTGACTTAGTTTAGTTTGTATCAGATGTTGACAAATTATTTTTCATCACGCTGTGTTGGAAATAGTACATTTCATGCCCGAGCCTTGGAAAACAGATCATCGTCTCCCACGTGCCAAATTGCCTTCCGAGCCGAAGGCGAGGATGGAAAGCACGTGGGGGAGGGTGATATGTTTTCCATGGCGAGGCGTGGATATTATTTTTCGTGACGTGGGACCTGGGAAACGCCAATTTCGTGACGCGCAGGGACACAAAAACGGGGTTTTTCAGGTCTCGCCGCACGAAAAGTGCTTTTTCGACATATTGAGATGAAAAATATTGTTCGTAACTCGTGAAAAAAGTGGTTTTTAACTCGTGGGATTATGTCACTCGCCTTCGGCTCGTGATATAAACCTCCCACTCGCCAAAAACCATTTTTTTTTCACTTGTTACGAAATATACTATTATGGGTTTTCTCAAAACTGAGCCCGTGGTAGTGAGCCATACTGTGATGCAGCTAAGGTAAGATGGGGTACGTCTTGTACCCCATACGGATAATAAATATCATGTCTGCAAATGATTTTATGAGGAGGTCGTTTCAGTATACCCGCTCGTGTTATTCAGTGATGTACTACAATGTGGAGAATTAAGATGTGGGATGTACTAGATACTCGAGCTAAGTTATGAGCATTCCTAAATATTTAAAGGTTGATTATTTTCAATGCACACCCACAATATGAAATTGACAAGTGTAGGAAGAACATTTGAGGATACACACAAAGTTTACCAAAATTTGTGGATAAATTGTTCTTAGAATATTGTCGTGAATTTCAGGAAATAACCAATTTTAGAGAGTTGACGTTTCATTAGAGTCTCTCCACAAACGCGTTGTTCACGACATTTACGAGAAAACTCAGAAACTACACGTTAAATATTTATCGAGCGAACAATACACTCGAGCGTATACTTCATGTATTTTTATTTCGCGTAGATAAAAATTTGTGAGCGCTACAATTGAAATGACAGTTACAAATATCCAATTTTAATCAAAGTCATTTGGAAATATTTACGGGAGAGGAAAATTACAATTTCAATTGTGTTAGTAAATTATTGTTGAAACAGCGTACCGAAAAGAGCCTCAGGCGTTGGTATTGCACGTTAATTGTCAATTACACTGAGAATATCCGAGTGAAATTAAAAATTGAATGACAAACAAGTGAATCAAAAAAAAATTATAGGTTTGGTGGAACTTGTTATTGATCTGCGCTTATCCTTGAAATGAATATAAATTGAAGCAATTGCAAGATACACTTTACAATTACCCACGACCTTTTCCAAAAACAAGTTCTAAAAATAGATTAACTCAACTTGAAACTCTCACAGAATAGTTTATGGTTCTGCAATTCATGAGCCCAACATAATTAATAATGCATTGTTTTAAGTAGTGCCTCGGAACATATTTATCCGCGAGTTTTCGTCGCACGCTTACTCTTCATCAAGATATAAACATTCCTCTCAGAGTTGAAGGACACTAATTACGCCCCTTTGCGTGTGAGTGTGACACGGACGAAAAGATAATTGAAATTACATGATATTTTTGGTGATAATTTTCGGAAGATTTTTCCATCCGTTTTTCATTAATTATAGTAAGTTCTTAACGACGATATTGCTTTGAAATGTGACTACAGTCATCTCTCATAATAATCTCTAAAAAATCTAACCGAAATTTAATCCATAGATTTATAACACCGCATGAATGAGAAAAACGCTTTCAGATTGCGATTGCAAAAATAAATTAGTAGCAATTTTCACCTTTTTCACTACCTCTCTTTCACTCTATCATCCGCGGTTTGACTAATCATCGTTCCTATCCTTGTCAACTCCGCGCACATAGAGTCGTAAAGTGTGGATGCAAGTGCAGCCGCGAAGGCCAATTGGCTGGAACTAGGTAACCAAAGGAACAGATCTCTCTTGAATGGCGATAACCAAGTGGTGCACTATTTTCGTTTGCATACGAAATTATGTATTGAGTTACACATTAACATTCATCTACGTGACGATTCGGCAAAATGTTTCACTTACATTAATCATACGTCTTGGCACAAATTAGAAGATAAATCGATGACATATTGACGGTAATTTCATCCCCTGAACAATGAGCTTAATTCAAGAATTAGACTGACTGGGAGAGCAATTGCCATCAATTGATTTCACTTATTTCGAAGGATATCAAATTCCTATATTTGTTTTCATTCTTGTGCGCTTATAAAAAAAATTGTTTTCATTCGTCATAGATTCTTGGTAATAGTGATTATACATTTTTATTATTTGACTGAAGGACAATACAATGGATAGGGAAAATAGAGTACAGGCGATTGCGTGCCGCAATACCACGTTGACTCATTGGGAGTGACATCCCGATATAGATATGTTTATATTCTCCATTAGTAACTCATTCAATCTACATATGAATAGTTCGTCAGAGATGTGTGGGGCACCGCAAAATTCTGGAGCACAAGGACAAAATGTAAATACATTGTTAAAAAAAATTTGTTATTTTTTGGTGCACTTCTCTAGAGAAAATTTTAAAAAATTCAGATTTTTCCCGATATTTAGTGTAACTCACAACTGAATATTCGATCCTTCGGAAATTTAAATATATTGCGAAATTTTCGCCTTTACACTGTTTAAAATTCTGAAATTTCAATGGATTTTCCGTAAAACTTGACATTTCATGGTTCTATTACCCCCAACTCAAATTGAGTTTAAAAATTATCACTGTCATGAAAACTAGTCATAAACTGTCCATGGAAGATTATTTTTTTTCCTAAGAGTGTTGTCAAGAGAATGTCGTCAGGCGACAAAAGTATTTTTTTATGAATATGACTTTATGACGTAATTAAATGAGTCAGAAAATCGTTTCGTAGCGAAAATGATAAGAAAGATCATATTTATGCACACTTTATAAAAATCACGAAATATCCAAATATTAAAGCTTCTGCACATTTTAATGCACACCGAAATATAAGTTGAGAAGAAAATATGATTCAGCCTATCAAATGTTCTTTAGACTCAAGAATATTTGTATTCTTTTTTTTTTGTATTTGTTTTCTTTTTATTTTAATTTTATTATTATAGTATTATTATATTATTGTGCTTTATATATTATATTATATTATTATTTATTTGGTTGTCTAGAGTTTGGACAACCAAATAACAGAAATTTACACACAAAATTAATTTGAAAATTCTTGTCTAGAGAATAGTTGATTGGCAAAATGGTTTCGTCCCAGTCTATTAATTTTCTCTGGACGTAAACGATAACTCAGTAAAATCGTAAAGAGATTTCACATCGATTAGAATAGGGTAAACTTCTGGTACACTGATGAGAAAAAAAAATTGTCCTTGATGAGTAAATTTACTTGACAAAATCAGTTTTTTTCATCAGAATATAGCGCTACATTCACGTAATTATTTTTAATTTAATATTCTCTCGGTGCAGGAAAAAACCAGCGAACATGAATAACAGAATCCTATTGTCATCTCCATGAGGGGATTTATTTTAAAGTTAGCGATAGAGGGACAATTGTCCCTGAAGTTTTCAACGGCAATGACATCCCATGAACACACATTTCCTGGCTTGAAGGAGGACGAGTCGGAAAATGGAAGAAAGGAGAGTTGAAAAAAAAATGAAATCCAAGAAACAATTGCGGGAATGTTCAGGCTGTAGCCGACAAGCTCGATGACCACAGACTAGTCTAGCATTCCGTCCTGGTGGCTTGCTAGGGAGGTCATTGGACGCCAACCATCGATTTTCCCATATTGGCGCCTCGCTTGGCATTTCCGCTGTTGTGTGCAATCGAATGCACGCTTTCTGGTACAAGTTATTTGAGGAGAGCCTCTTGCCAGGTATATTGTCCGTAAAATCGGTTTAAATGTAAATCATTCTCAAACATTGCATTTACGTTTGAGGGTAATGTCATAATTATGGTGAGAGTTTTCTGGGATTTGAGAGAGATGATAAAGGACCAAATGTAAAAAAGAAAATGACTGGAGTTTGGCAAAGTGCGAATTGAACGGTCAGGATTGTTTTCAAAGCCAAATTAATTATTTAACGAAAAACATAACATTTCAAGAGCTTTCCAAACTAGGTCACTTATTGTACAGCTGAAATTTTTCCCTTCGCCAAAGTTTTTGTTTTACTATTGCAACCGGAAATTTAGATGATACTAAAGATACGGTTGTATTTTTTGCAAGGATAAGAATGTCAATCGACATTTACGGGTGAATATTTCCTGTTTTTAGGGTGTAAACGTCTCGAATACTAATTGGCGAGAGTTTGGACCAAGTTTTTAGTAAAAATTATCATTTCGGGGAATTGTTATTTAAAATTTTAATGAAAAAAGTTCGGGTGGTTAGGGATTTTTCTCAAATTCGCAGGCACTGAATCAACAGAATTAATGTTGTTACAACGACCTTTTAGAGGTTGAAATATCCATAATTAGTGTCAAGCTACCCTCTATATTTATTTGAGATAAAAGTTGAGACAATATTTATCGGAATTTTTTACATTTCTAAAAATTTTGCTGATTATCACAGATTTTCAATAGCTCTAATGTCTCAAATGGAAATATTTTATTTTTAAACAATCGAATCCCCTCGGACTAGTAAAACTATCGAACTATTAACCCCTGAGGATTCATAATTCGCCATATATTACTGTGAGAGACTTGTGGCACACGGCGTGGGATCATTGCGAATATCCGACACCCATATACACATGACGGTAACTCTTTCACGTCACGCAACACGCGCCTTCTCGGGTAATCGACTGGCTAATATCATGATTGACTCACGATAGTTCATGTCCCAGTTTTCCCAGAGGCGGGTATAAACACTTGCCCTCTTCATTCCGTAATAATTTCCACACTAATTAAGAAAAGCTTCCTGTCCGAGATCTAAGTCTCCTCTCATCCCGTCACTGAAAGAAAAAATTGCTTTCGGCAAACTCACTCACTTCATACAAAAAAATATTCTCTTATCAGTTCTTAAAATAATGAAATTTCCTGATAAATAATGTAATCCTCAGTGTGAGAGAAGAATATATTTCAACAGAACGTGATTTTTTCGTTGCAAGAGAATTTTTAAATTTTTTCAATTTCCTTTCCATGTCCTTTACATAATTCCATGTAGTGGCGTTATATCTAGTAATTCATTTTCATTCGGACTTTTATTACGTAATGCTTTACCCGAAGAGCACATTTTTTAAGCTCAATTGTTGATACTCTTCGATTCGTAATGAAAGTGTTAATTGAGCAATCGCAACAAGAATTTCTCAATTGAATGTGGTGAGTCGTCAATTCAAGACGTTATGGATTCTCACAATTCGTTAAACTCTTTAAATTGATAAGAAAATATTTTCTAGTATGAAGGAAATCTTCGTCGAAAGTATTTTGTTCTCTCAGCACATGTACCGAAAGAAATGGGCCGGTGTAGAGTGATACCAAGAATCGGGAAAAGTCAAAGGTTATCGGTAATTTTCCTCAGTATTAACTGCTTACTAGGACCTCACGTCATCCCTTAAAAAAGTCACATGTAAAGAAGGACTCCAATAGCTGGAGTGTGGCCTTTAACTCAGTGATCCTCGCACTTCAGTCTCACATGAACTTGACGGCGTAAACATTAACACTGAAGGTGATTTGAATTGTTTACTCCTCTACCTTCGATTCGTATAATATCATTAAGAAATGATGCAGTCGTGGCCTGAATACTTTCATGGTCGATAAAAATCACGTGATACAAAATTGTTCAGCTTAGATACTTTAATCGGTTCTTATTATTTTAATATGCCGTCCTTTATTTTTGTATGAAATAAACGTGAAGTGTGTCCACTATTTTCTTCGACCAGAATGTTTAGTCTTACCATCCTCGGAACGCAAATCTCGGGGATTCCTGCAAGTGCATGACAATAGTATATTCCTCACCTAGGGAGGTAAAATAAAGGACGGCATTGCTCACGTGCAGAATTGCCGCCCGAGCCGAAGGCGAGGGTGGTAAGCACGTGAGTAAGGCTCCTTTATTTTACTTTCCGTGGTGAGAAAATAGTATATTTCGTAACAAGTGAAAAAAAATGTCGTGGAATTATATCACTCGCCTTCGGCTCGTGATATAAAGCTCCCACTCGTCAAAAACCATTTTTTTTCACTTGTTACGAAATATACTATTATGCCACCTTACCCTCCAACAATGATACTTAAACTTCGGAAGTCCCAAGGTTCGCACGCTTTTACCTCTGACTGACGGGGAATTCTAGCTATTGATCCCTGAGGTTAAACATTTAGAGTGGCAAGTACGCGGGAGAAAATATTTGGTGAATTTTGTAAACTAGTCGATGGCGGAGGGAATTACCAACCAGTCGTTGAAAATTTTGCAATTAGTTGATTATCAATTATTCAGATATTAATTTGTTCATCAACGAATAGTAGATTTTAGACGAGTGTTATGGCGGCTTTTGCTCGCGTGGGAAAAAAACGCAGGGCACTAGTCGTAAGGTACATTTTTTCCGTAGTGATTTTCATTTTTTCGAGTTCAGTGAAGAACCAGTACCAATAGCCGTACGGAGAAAGGTGAAGAGTAGTACGGGTTAAAGTTGTTCGGTAAATAGTCGATTTTCTGGGGAATGTCAAGGAAAAATCTCGATTCCTTCGAATAAAAAAAAATTATTACGAATGTTTAATAAAATTTTGTAATTTTTAACAGTCTCTCATTGCCATGAAATTTCTGTGTTTTTACACTGAAGAATTCATTGAATTATGAGGTATCCAATGCGTTCTAGTAAACTTTCAATTAACTGAAAAATCAGATGGAGACATTTTATTTGCACCATGGTACGTGCGAAATTAAGAGGTCATTGAAAGATTACTCAATTTATTCAATTCTATTCCTTGATTGGCGATAGTCCTAACATTGAAGGGCAAGTGCCACTATTACTCATTTTCCAAGAAACTCTTAACACTGTAGTTGAAGTTCACAAAGCACTTTTCTCCAAGTACGTATCCAGCGCCTCAACGCTCCTTTGTCCCGCACGTCAACCCAAACGACTCCTGAAAAATCGCGACTACTTCGTTCGGCAATGGGGCTTTCCATTTCGTTCTCCCTGCACTTCTCGATCACGACATCCACTGATTACATTTACGAGCGGCGCGCGGAACAAAAAGTCAAGGAAAAAGAAAAAACAATGAAAGAAAAAACAGCGAACATTTCAACGATAATGTATTCCCTAGATGAACGAGATTGCGCATGTGATTTGTGAACGCCTGATAAAATCAACTGAAAACTGTCTCGACATTTTTGCCCTTCAGTAGGAAAAAAACTGTCTGCGTGATTAAATGTAGCTTTTTCACGGAATAATTGCTAGGGGAGAAATCCGAACGGAGGATTTTTTTTTTGCTGAACACTGGTGAATTATGGTAGATAAAAATGTGATTATAAATTTGAAATGATGGGACGTGAATGGAATTGCTCGGTGCAATGCATCGAGCGATAACTGAATTAGCAGCGATAGGCTGTCCAATATTCTGGATGGCGGGGCGTGAATGCCATTGTAATTGCTTCATTAGCGAGGGCGATAATGGGAGAATTTCGTGGGGGTTGGAAGGGGTGAGACTTTGGCTTGGCAGTTGGTAAAGCAGTGAAAGCTCGCTCATACGAGAATAGATGAAACATTTGTAGGGCTCGGTCTCTTCATTACCAATGGGGAGTCCACTACCCTCAGCAGTCTCTAGTTACCACTAGATGGGATACACCTGACCATTTGCTGAAGAGCAGTTTCGAGAACTTGAACAGTTTTATTTGAGTAGCACTAGTCTAAACATTTCTGCACATTTCCAACATCGATAAGCCCATAGGGGGAGTGGGGTAAAAATTTTATTTTTTTTCTAATCGTATGAAACTGAAGACTCGAACTTTAATGTGAACTGAAAATTAGTCAATTTCGCTCTGTCGGCCCCGACGTATGGTCCATTAAAGACGTTTCATGTGGCCCCACGTCTCCCTATGGATTGATCGATGTTGGGAATATACGCTAGAATGCCGATAACTTTATTTGAGTTGAGTGGCGGGTTATGGATTAGAGATTATTGATCGAGCCAGTGGAAAGGACCGGTGTCTGCGGGGACGTCGCGGATCGACGAAGAGTTAGATTTCTATGTAATTTAGTGCAGAAATAATTAGGGGGAAGGGAAGGTCCAGTGGAAATGATAAACAATGCTAATTTTATGGTAAATTGCGATGTTTCATTCATTCCGGATGCTTATTATGAATGTTGTATTATCTTTCGTTAGAGCATTCCAACGAGCGTTTCTTTTTCGGGATGGGGAAATATATCTTTATATATAGTTTTCCGTACACAGTTGCTGATTTTAGATATTTGCCACCGAAAGCCAATGCGAAGTTAATTATTTTAAGGAGAATGCAGTTTCTACTGAAGATGACACTTTACAAAATTTCTGGTGTGCCATTACAGTGAACACTTGTTTTCACAATTAGCTTCTTTCAGTGTACGTCCCCGTCGTGAACCCTAAGTAATTTTAAACACTTGTAAACTCTAATATAAAAGGCCTTCCCATGCGCTCTTGAAATTATTTTGAAGTGCCTTAAATTCATAATGTTTTTCAAATTATATGCCTCATGAAGGGCGCAGCTGATTGCGTAATCTCGTATAGCACATGAGTACTTATCAAATTGTATAGTGTGCCAAAGTGGTTTAAATTCATTGTACCTAGCTACCTGGCCATAATTATTTAAAGCAATAAATTTTCAGTTCCACTCTAGTGGCGGGGTCAAGTTAAAGATATACGATTTTTTCGAATGATTTTTATATAATTTTCCGGGGTTCATATTAGCCTCAAACATTGAGCTCTTGAGAAGCTCACCATGTGCTTGAATTTATTTTAAAATACCTTGAATTAATCATTAAAAAATAGCTCATAAAAGGAGATCAATGAAACACATACACACGTGCATACATAATTAAATAAAAAATTACATACTCCGTGAAGGGAGGTTTGAATTCATTGAGGTTTGAACTCTCATTGCGACAGAAAGAGGCTCAATACTTATTTATTTCATCGTAAGCGAATGAAAGTCGGTAAAAAGTTGATAACGTGAAATCATAATTTATAAAAATGATAAAATTGCGTAGGATTTACCAAGAAATAGATGAACGCAATTCACCAATTCAATTCATCCCATGCAAACTTCCTTTCCTGGAATAAAGGTTTACAATACAGGTTTCCTGGGAAGCCACAAATATTTTAGGGAAAGCTCTATTTAGTACATTCAATACACTAATAATTGGAGTTTATCCTCTCATTAGTATTCGCTTTGATATCTCTTTATAGCTCCGGTTCTATTTCAGTTGAATGAAATTCAGCGGTCTCATTTCGCAGGAAATTTTCCCATAAATCAAGAGACGTTCACATTTTCGGTTGATTAGCTAGATTACCGCCAGTGAATTCAATCAATTAGTTTAATTTGATTGCATTCCTCTGCTTTGTCGATCTGATTTCGGTGGAGTGGAACTTAATGAAAGCTCTTAATTTTACATTCACCTGGGGTATTAATATAATATCTAATTTTATCTCTACGTCTTATACTATTTTCACTGGGAAAATTAATGCAGGATGAGATGGGGATAGAATAAGTTGCTCCAAAAAAAATGAATGAAAATGACAAATTCACTCATTTCCATATAATTTCCAGGTTTTTTTTGACGACAAATCTGTTGAAATTGTGGGTATTCAATAGAATAATAATATTGGTACCTCTAAATTTTTTAAAAATCAAATTAAATCTTACTGAAATAGATTTTTCTCTCTGAGTGCGGAAGATTTCATGTTCGAGTTTGATATATAAAGGATTGAGGTTTGTCAACTCATTGTCAATCGTTTTGAAGTCTCTTCATCCCTGCGGTTGTCCGACTGGGATAAAATTCAGTTTCTCGGGAAATTTTCGGCTGCATCGATAGAAGGACTCACTTTTCGTTAATTTAATAGGTGAATCCCAGTAAAATCCCTCAATTCATTTGATTAGATTTGACTTATCCCTCCTATTTCTCCCTTGTCATGTCCATGAAAATATTTTATAGACCAACGAATGATTCAAGTCTCTCCAATCTTCAGCTAATTCAATAGAGAAACAATCGGAGATTACTTATAATTGGAGGAGTATTTTTAACTCTCGTTCTCCGAATAACGAATTACACAAAACAAATCCGAAAGAGTATTGACTTCGTGAAATGATCGAGACCTGACAGTTTCTCCATCTGGTTAATTGGATGGAATTGGCTACGTCCACAGCTTTACTTACCTCATGAATTAATCTGTTCAATTTGTAGACCGGTTTACATATTGCATTTATTTGATTCAACTCAGACTGCTCCTTTTTCCGTCCCAACAATTGCCAAGCAGGACTTGCTTGAAGCGATATTTCCAAACGATTGTCGCGATACAATTTGGAGAGATGGGATGCGCAATTGGGACACAAAAAAGCTGCAGGCAATATTGACATTGAGCATTGTACAGAAATCTTTTTTTTTCCGGACATTTTTTATTTCATCAATGCCTGTTCATTGACAATCCTTTTAGTTCAAATATTTACGCCTCGTTAACGTAAAAAGAAATATTTGCTCAATTCATTACTCGATGCATTGCAATCGATGGACCCCTTGACAGCTCAAAAATCCCATTTCAATTTTTTCAGCCCTCCTGTTTACAGCCCAACTTTTACCCGAAACAATAATAACAATAAAAAAAAAGTAGAATCCATTCCAGGATAAAAAAATTAAAATACAACAAAAGTACCTCCGAAATTCCAACTGAATACCCAGTACAATATTCTATTTTTATTTGCTGGAGAATAAATAATAGTCCACGTGGAAATATTTGAATTGTACGAGGTGAATTCCCAGGTGCCGTGGGTATGTGTAAAAAGTCTGGAAAAATAGAACAGGGGAAAAAAAGGATAAACCAGTGGTAGCCTCTATCGGAGGGAATAAGTCGAAAAATTCCCGACGATAACAAACGCGGCGATTCGAGGGGAGGCAATATACACTCTGCCAGGCGGATAATTCCCAATCTTCTCGGCTTTTCCACGACCAAACAAATTAAATAACTCGGAAAATGTCGTTTTTATCCAAATTGGCGATGACGGGGGAAAAAGGAGATGAGACCAATTTAGTTTTATTTGTCCTGTCTCGAGATTCGGAGTTTCTTTATGAGTTATTCGCGGGATATCGTCGAAGATATCTGGGGGACTTCGTCGGGAGGGTTTGGCCGGCCGGGGGGTGGAGGGAGATTTGAGGACGACTGGGTAACTTCATCGGGGAACTATTGAATTTTAACGAGATTAACGTCAATTCCATATAATCCAAATATTGTATTGATTTACAAATTTCAATGAAAGATGATCGGGCTTCAATATGAGGCGTCTCAAAACTCTAAAGGCTATCAATATTCTCAAACTAATAATTAATATCAATCCCACCTTTTATCCAAAATAGACCCACAGAAGTGAAGCGCAATGGGGCGTTATTCCTCCTGTCTTACAATTCGAAGCTTCAGTATATATTATGTTCGAAGAATATTCTTGGGGAGAATTTGGTGAGCTCATCGGGGAACAATTGAAGTTTAACGAGATTTCCGACAATTCCATATTATCCAATTATTGTATTGATTTATAAATTTAACCGGAAGACGATCCAACTTCAATTGTCAAGCTGTAACATCTCGCAATATTCACGAACTAGTAATTAATACTAATCCCCGGTGGTATCCACAATAGATCCAAAGCAGCGAAACGCGATGAGTTGAATTCTCTGTTATTCCTTCTGACTCACAGCTCGACACTTCCGTACATATTATGCGCTGAGAATTTTTGGGGACAATTGAATCAGTTCATCTTAGAATTACTAATTTTAACGAGATTGACGACTATACTAATACAATTCATACAATATAACCATTTTATTGGTCTACAAATTATTTTCTTATTTTATTGATTTACCAGTTTCAACGAGAAATGATCAAACTCCAATTCGTAATTTGTCACCTATCTCAATATCTTCAACCTCATTTTTGAATAATTAATACCAATCCTCAGTTTGATCTAAAACTGATAGAACGAAGCGAAACGCAATGAGTTAAATTCACCAGTACTCCTATCTCACAATTCGGCGCTTCCGTTTACGCTATGTGCAGAGAATACTCGTGGAGGACAACTTGGGGAGTTCATCGGGAAAGAATATTGACCCAGATGCGAGGTGAAGGGGTTACTAAGGCGACAAGTTGAGTGCGGGTGACTTGAACGCATTACACCGGTGCAGTTGGCCCAACAGCAGTGGTAAACTCCTCTTCCCCCCTCCCCCCTCTAGGGGTGGGTGTGAATTAGCAAGAATTTGGCGGAGTTCCCCTGAAGAGTGACACGACGATTGATATTTGGGTCGTGTTAACGCTGTCTGAACAAACCCGGGTCTGTAACCACTTGCAGTGAAAGTCAATGGCTTTAGTCAGACAACCGGCGTTGGTATCCCTGAGTTCTTGAAACAAAACCGGTGGAGGAAAAGCGAACGGTAGCCCCTACTCCCCTGGCCCGTGTTATATCCGGGTCTATACCTATCCACTCGTGGAAGACCGAGACTGTGTGGCTCGCGCGCAGGGTTGTGGCCCCGGTTATAAAAGGGGTTGAAGGCAGTCGCGTTGTGCCAGTTACACATCTCAGTTTGCATCAGGTGCGCGACGGTTATTCACTGGTGGGTGAGTCTGGTGCACGCTATATTCAGTTATTTGAATTTATCAATGCCATCGTTTCCCCCTCAGTTCAGTCAGTTCATTCTGTTTCAATATTTTTTTTTTGTTTTTTTTTTCCAACCATTATTTTTCTTAATCATCCAATTTTTATGTTTCATTTTAGTGTTCGTTGTTTTGAATGTTGAAAGTGATTTATATTAATTATTTAATTTAGAAATCATCGTCTTTACCCGCCGATTTTCGCGGTTATTTTTTCTTCTCACGAGACATTTCATTCCATTTACGAGCACTCAGATTAACGGAATTATTCATTGCATAAAATAGCAGTTATGTCTTGTTTTCTGCAATGAAATTTCCATTTTGATGCTACGGTTAATGCATGATTAAAGCCGAGCCAACTCATTTTTTAACTTTAATATCAAGTGGTTGGTGCGATGGAGGCGTTAAATATTCAAATGCATAAGTTGAGCATCGTCTCGTTGTGTGGCTCAATAAATTAGAGAGCAATCAGCAATCAGCGTCCATTGGGGGTTGTCTGAGACCATGGACTCCTCCATTATCTCCACGAATTGATGTAGAAAAGAGACCAAAAAGGGGGTAAAAAAAAAATATTGCAAAAAATACTGTTCCTCCACGAGTAATGTAATTGGTAACAGTATTGCCAAGGCAGTGAAGCCCAAGTGCACCTGAATATGCACAATAGAAGATAAAATAAAAAAGAATCGCTGAAAGCGAAGGAAGCCCCGTCGTCCGAGTTGGCAAACAGTGTGAAAGAGTGTGCACGGGGGGTGCAGAGGGGAGTTGGCGGGATATGGCGGGGGTTGGAAAATGGGTGGTGGAGCTTCCCTCTGGAGGTAGGAGAAATAGTGAGGTTTGAGGAGGGTAAAATGAATATGCCACACTTCCGGATATCCTGTTTTTTAAGCGCCAATGGGAGTGAAAAAAAACTGTCAGTTGTTTTGGTTATGGCAAACTCGCAAATTCCCATTTGTTTTCCGAACAAATGGATTAACTTTATGAATATCCCGCGCTTTTCAAGCCGATCCTTTGTTCTTTGTGCCTCTTTTTCATCGATAATAGAGTTGGCGAGGGTGGAGACCACCACAAAGGATCGAGAGTATCGATCGTAGAGTGACAATTTATTGTTGTTTTCTTCCATAAATACATAAGTGTACTCATTGCCAATTCAAATTTACTCTACCGCTCGCTTGATTTTTTACCCCTAATTGGATTGACGTCGAACGCATCGGTAGTAAATTGGATTCTATTGAGGAGGTCTTGGTCGAGGTGATTAGGGAATGAAAAAAGTGATGACGTTCGATATTACTGTTTGGTATTTAGTGGTAATGGTGAGACTGGGGGGAATTGGGGGAAACCGAGAAAATGAAAATGAAAAAAATTGTACAAATGGTCATGACGAGCGGGGGTTGGAAAAAGAAACGGGGAAAATGGATGAATCCGATGGAGATAAATTGTGGTGCCAGTGCCCGTCCAATGATCGACGTGCCACCAACTGATCATCCCTCAATTCTGCACAATGCCTATTGCTCATTGCCATCTGGTAACATGCCTCCCGGTGCGAATGCACGCGGAGAGCGCGCATAAACGGCGATTTCATTAAATATCGGAGTATCGATTCGTGAATAGTAATGAGAAATCCTTCACTACAGAGAATGGATGTCTGTATGTGTTTGTTGAATTTTATGGTTGAAGTAACGTAAGATAAAAATCAATTTTATATCTTTCGCTCTATGTTTATACACAGATATGACGAACATTTTTATGGATGAAAATTCTGAGAAGTACGAACAATGATGTCTTTTTTTAGTCTCTTACCTTAATGAGAATCGAATGAATAAGACGTATCGAGGCGACGTCACTAGAGGTCCAGGGTGTTGAATCCTTTTGTCAGTTTAGTCAGTTCTTCTGAGGCGTTGGTGACGAGCGGATGTATCTTCCGAGCGTGTAATCAATAATGTTTCTATTCAGTTAATTTTTGCTCTGATTTTTTTATTTCATCATTTAAATTACCCCATTTTCAATAATATTTCCCAGAGCCTGGAGGCGCAAAAATTGTGATAATATTTCGAGTGAATTAATCGGGATAATTATTTTCAGTAAAATGTGCGCGGGCAGAGTTATAAGCGTACATAACCAGGAATATTAATAAATCATCATTAATTATATCGCGTTGTGGTAATTCGCTGGCAATAGAATTAATGTTGGCTGTGAGGGATAGTAATGATACTTTGGAAGGTTGGGAGGGGGGAGAGGTCGGGAAGAGTGAATTATTTATGAATTTGGTGGTGTGGGCGCTGTGGAGGTGGAAATGTGTAGGGGTAGAGGTTTAATCGACTCACAGAGTTCAGTGCATGTTCATCGTTTACAAAGATATTCCTCGGTTAATTCTGGGAGGAATGATTGGACAATACGCGCCCGCTTGCAATAACATCTTTGGGGGCAATATTTCAATTGTGGAATTTCTATGCTCCCATTATTATTTCGGGGGATGTGGGGCGAAAAGATTTCAGAGGAGGTGGTGGTATAAATGGATATTGTAAGATTCATTCTATTTAATAATAAATCACTATTTAGTCATTTAGAATGTGCGGTGAAAAAAGATATAACAATATGTGATGGGTCTGTGGAATAAGGATTAAGGTAAAAGAATATTGGTAGAATGAAAAAGATGATCATACGTAAAGTTGGTTGAGAGGCATAAAGAGAGCAAATATGCACCAATAATTTATTATTTGAGAAGAATCGGCTATTATGAGAGAAAGCACGTCCATTTCAGGGAAGAATTGAATTATTTTTGCACTGAGTAAAAATATATAATTTTTCCCATCAAATACTCTTTGGACAAGAATTTGAAGCTAGACTTTATGTATAAATTTCTATCATTTGGTTGTTTGAAGAATTTTAGACGGGTAGAATTATATATATTTGTTTAGTGTGGATGGAGTTTTGCATGTGCGCAGAACATTGAAAATATCGAGGAGTAATTTTAACCTACTCGGGTTCATTGATTTGGAAAATATTTCCTGGATATTGTAGAGGTATCGCTGGAGTATCTCTAGTGGATTTTCAATAAGCTACTTGGGAAAATATCTCGCTCGGGAATTTTTCTGTTAGCATTCTTCCTTAGTCTGGGGTAGGAGAGGGTGGGAAAAAGTGGAGCGAATTTCGTGGGTTATTCATGTATGATAGGCTGTCTAGAGTGGCTCAAGTGACTCGAGTGTATGCACCCAGTGCTCATTAGCATTTCACCTTCGTTTGAGTGCAAATGGATGGAACAGTAAATTATCACTGGGGTTGGAAAATAACGGGGTTGAATCGGGGTGAGGCTTTATGTTGGTCGATGGTATTGAATCGAGGCTAAGTTCGACCCAAAATTTCAGTCGATGCATAAATATCTTGACGAAAAAGATCGATGAGACAATTGGGCAGGAAGGGAGGTCGCTTGCATGAAAATAGGTATCAACTTTTGGCAATTGATAAGCTTTGTCGATTCACGAGAGTCGTCCAAAACCATCAGGAGTTGTGAGTTTTTTTTCGGGATCCGTTACTTTGTTTTGTAGAGCACTTGGTGGGGGCAGTTGAAGTATTCATGCCGCGTGAGAGCTAAAGTGCTAGCTGGAATAATATGGAGGGGTGAAGTGAGTGTCGCGAGTGTTTTGAGATTTTTTTGATGCGAAAGAATGAAAGAATTGAGATTTTTATTTCGGGTCATTTCGGGTTTTTTCGGTTAGGAATTTTCTCTGCGCTCCGAATCTCTTTTAATATTTGAATTACTTTTTGGGCAATCCATCATTACGTGGAGGTTGCATTTTATTTTTAGAGCTAGTTTGATTGATGATGGTTGTATACGGCGAACAAGTCGTGGTTTTTTTATATGGCAGTTCGATTTTTAATTGCACTTGCGGAAATAGCGGAGGAATTCGTGTACTTCTGGGTGATGAAGGGTCCCGCTGCATCATATGGAGAAACAGGAAAAGTATTGGTCGGAGCGAAAAATGTAATACAAATTTCTCTCATGCAGTGGGTAAACATGTACTGAAATATATTTCCGGGAACTTTGCAATTGGAAACGAGTGAAAATTTATGAAAACAATGAACTTCTCTTTTATGTTGAAGAACTTCTGAAAAATCGTATGGATATTGGGGAACAAATGTTGTATCTTGGAAGTAAATTTTATTCGTGAAACGTGGAGAAATAATAGTAGTAAAGGTCGAGTCCAATTTTTTGTAAAATGAACCAATTTTATTCTACTCTGCAATAATTTTTTCCCCATTTTGTCAGGTAGGAGGACAAAAACGAGTGGTGGAAGAAATTACCATATGAAGAGTTGTTGTTTTTTTGGTACATAAAAAAGGCAAAACTGGTGTTAGGAAGGAACAATTTCCATTATATTTCCATTACCACCACATTTTCTTTAATAATTTTGTCCTAAGAGAACATTTTTACTAAATATTTATCGTGGTGCATTTTCAACAATGATTTTATTTTTGTTCAAATATTTCCAAAGTCAGAGATGATTATTTCTGCCATTGCCAGATAATCTTATTTATTTTGTGGTTGATCCATGCATGTGATGCCGGAAAGTGCAGTTTCTATTTCTATGTTTCTTCGATTTTTTACTTGGCTTCGCGAATTATGTGAAGTATTCATTTGTGATCGTTGGATGTATTGACGTAATGTCCGAGTGAAGTTCATGAAGTTATGTAGAAGTTGTTGGAATTCGTGGCATTTCTGGGAACGTCTTTAATGGTATTGGAGTTTTTCAACTCAAACTCAAGCCTACAGTCTGATCTGCTTTAGTAATCTACCTTTCATCAAAAATACTCGAAGAATATCTCAGACATTTTTCCATAGCTTCTAATTTAATTTTAATTTTCATTCAATCAACCAAAATCTTCGAATCTTCATTTCGCGTCTCGAATGTAATAAATGTATTTTTTTCCTCGCTCAATATTCTTGATTGTTTCCATGTATCGCGAGGTAGGTTCGATTATCTGGAATAAGTATTTCCAAAAGTTTCGATTGTGTAGTAGCTTAAAAGATTATATTTCATTCCATCATCAGCGAGAACAATTTGACTTTTGTCCAGGGATTTCAAGGGCCAGGGGTTTCAGCTTTCTACAGATAATCTTATTTATTTTGAAGTTAATCCATATGATGACTAAAAGTCCTTATTTATATATATCCTCAATTCTTTTCTTGGCTTTGCTATGTATGTGAAGTATTTCTTCGCGAAGTAGTGCGGAAGCCTTTCGAATTCATCAGAGAAACAAGATCAGAGAACAAAGAGACTTTGATACGTAGAATATTTTTAATTACCTGACAGATCTTCTACTCGAAATGCAATTCCAGCTTTGAAATCAGCACGAAAAATGCCCCAGAAAATTTTGTAAAGGAAAGATTTCAAATTCATCTACCGTAGTTTCAATCAAAATGAGTATCTCTGATTGATCACATTAGCCCTGATTTTACCTCCCCAAAATCTTGGGAAATGAGCTTTTTTTCGAGCTGTACCACCCATTAATCCCAACTGGAGTATATCCAAAGAAGACTACCCCGTCCGAAATAAGTGCTCCAAAAAGTTTTACGTCTTCTAAATTCCTTTATTTTGTGTAAAGAAGTTTCTGAGTAGTAATTTTGGCCGCCTCCTAGGCGTCCAATCGAGAGTACTTTTCCTCGGCTCCACGGCTTATGTAATTGGCAATGGTGAGAATTTGGCAAGTTTCCAAATTAGCCAGCGATTCGCGCCCCAGAGGGACAACAAGCGCTATGTCATCAGTTGTTCCTATTTACTTTTTTTTAACCCGTCAACCCTCCACTGAATGAAAATTATTTTGCAGTGGTTCTCCGACTCATCCACCGGATAAATCATCATCCTTAATATTTGAGAATTCAAACGTCTAACGAACTCTAATAGCATCCGGAAATTGCACTCCCGGGGGCTTAATCTGTCCTCTCAGTCCTCAGGAAGACGTATAACAGCTGCATAATACTCTAACAATTTCTCAGCACACGCATTCAGTTTACAATTAACCGGTGAGATTATCTCTTGGACTTTTGCGAATGCCATTAGCCAAAGCACTGAATAACTTATCGCACTTCAACTTATGCAGAGGCAAGCACTCCCGGGGCTTTTGCGATGCGTCCATGGAGGTTCCACCAAACCCTTGAGATTTGATACAACTTCTCCCACTTGTCTTTCTCTACACTTCCACCAAGAGAAGTAGAAAAGTTCCACTTGGTCTGAGGTTTTCTTTTTTTTTTTTCATCATTAAAGTGAAGGACAACGAAAGTTAAATAATTCAAGAGTATTGATTTTAATTCTTCGTTGCACTTGGCTTTCAATTATTAAGAACATATTTTTGGGGTAAATGTGACTCTCGGTTAGTGGGATAACTGAAAATAAATAAGGGTGAGTCAATTTTGGTTTTACGTTTCCGAGGAAAAAAAAAAAAATTTTGTTCACACCTACTACCGCAATTTTTTATATACATTTCTCCGTGTAAATTTACACTTTCTTATTTGCAATGCATCAAGGAGAGTGAATGGGACCTGACAGTTTGTCAAGATCCAGTTGCTTGAGAAAATCGAGGAAATGCGTCCCTATAGAAGCCCTCGATACAAACGAGCTTCGTAGTTATAGTTATACACTCATCGGCGAAAACAACTACAGTATTCCACAGAGCACAGTATTAGATGTCATACAGTCGGCATGGCCACCCTGTCAAGTACAACTAGTAACAATCACTCGAGGACACGTCCCATTGTTTAGTGTAAAATTGTGGAATACTCCATCTATCATATGTAGGGGGTTATTTTGAAAAGAGACTGGGTAAGAGTCAGTCGATCGTGTCCTGATTCTGCACTACTTGTTAGAGTTTCCTTGGTCCTTTTACGATGAGAAACATCGACTGAAACGTGCTCGAAATGTCTAACAGTGGAATTCCGGGGAAAATTTCACGACGTTTTTGCGAAACGAAGTGAAACGCGTATAAAAAGATAAGAGACTATCGCGAATATATATCTATATTCTGGAAAAGATATGACATTTTGAATGTGAAATTAAGGCCGGAGAAATCAGTCTCGCGAATGTCATTAACATTATTGATTAATTTATTTATGCATAATGAATAATACCGGGATCTGGTGCTCAAAAGAGATGAAATTTCACGGTAGAATGATACGTCTTCTTCCTTCGGCTGTCGTCAAAGGCTTCGCTCGGTTTTTATGCATAAAGAATGTCGGTAATTATTTTGTTGGAAAATGTAGATGAAAAATTGAAAATATATTCATTATTTTCAGGCGGAAAGTTTTCTCGGTAAAAGGTGTTATACATGTGTGGAATACAGAGAAAAAGTCCATTAAGTGCATAGTAAATTGCGTTAAAAATGATTAAAAATTTTATTTTTAACAAGATTCTATTCATTTTATAAATTATGTCGTAGGGATTTGCCAACGTTGTTTTATTGCATGCTAAAGGAGGATAAAATTTCACTGGACAATGATACGAGTTTTGATTCTTTACATTGTTGTCAAAAGGTTTACAGCTTTTGCATGCGAAATATGTCCTTTCAATTATTAAAAAGTGAATAAAAAACGTAAAATAAAGGCGTGAATAAAATTTTCCCCATAAAGGTGACCTCACAAGCGTCGAAATAAAAAAAAATAAAAATAAAAATCCATAATTTCGTATGACGACATTTAAATTATTCATGCATCCTTCTGTGAAAATACATTTGTATCGAATTAATTTATTTCATATGTCTTCAACTCATTCTAGGGATGATTATAATCAGCAAACATTTTTTATCTGCAAATATTTTGAGGAGCGTCTTATACACAGAGTTTCATGTAATATTCAATATTCCCAATTCCTTCATAGTTTTGTGTTCATGTATATTTTCGTGTATATTTTCCGCTCTCTAGAATATATCATCAATTTAATTTCAAATTTCTGCTGAAATTATCGAGAAGTTTGAGCTAGGGTAATTCCATTAATATAATGCGTATCATTGCTTAACGTATTTATTAATAATTAAAAAATACTGCAAACTTATGGCCAGAGGAAATTACATTTCGCGGTAAAATGATACAACTTTTTTTCATCAAAGGCTTTACAGCTGTTGGATACATCGAGAATGCCTATAATTTTTCATACTACGAGTGGGAGGTGGAAACTAGAGGTTTACGAGATTAAAATTTCCTCCATAAAAGCTGTCCTGTACGCAGCAGAATTCCTCATAAAAATTCAAGTCACTGTATGCATGGGACATTGTGTTGCCTAGGGAATAAATCAATTCCATTGAAGCCTCTTTGAAACGAAAAATTCACAGTTCGATGTGGTCGAATGTTTTCGCGAGTGTCGTAAGATTTTATGTTTAAAATTTATTGTTTTTAGACTATTATGAGAATTGACCAGACCAAATGAGGACTTTAGGGAAGACTGGGACAGAATGGAAAGACTTTAATTGTCAATAACTCGAGATCGGCCGACGCAAATGGAATGACTCCTTTTCCACATTGAAACTGAAAATCCAGGCTTTAATGTGACATGGAAATTATTCAATATCACTCTGCCGATCTCGAGCTATTGTCAATTGAAGACGTGCCATTTTGCTCCACTCTCTATTAAGTATAGAAAAATGGTTAGAAATAGAGAAAAAATTAACAGTCGCGATTCAGGTGTGAACATGAGAAATCAGAGCTGAATGCACTTTCCGCTGACTGTGAAATACGATAAATGGTTATGCGCCCCGGGCACAAAGTATTCCCTAATGATAGCAGTGTTCATAATAATTTTTCTTTGAAATTGGCTTCCGTGCAAATTTTAACGATTTGACTCCGAGGTTCGCAAAGATCGGACTAAAAGATTATTTCCTCATTATGATCTCTATTTCTTACCTCATAAAAATCACGAGAGTAAAGTGCTAATGATTTTTTTTGTGTAACCGAGAACGCTTCCACAGGGAAGTTCAAAACAAATAGTTTTATCGGATTATATCAGTCCATAGATAATTAAATTTCAGTATCTCAGTAGTTAGATTGGAAACTAAACATTGGTAATAACAATTGCGTACATTTTGCATGGAAAATTTGTGAATTGTTAATGAAGTGTCTTTTCTAATGGAAATCAGAAGGATGTAGGCATTTGATGTTATATTTTCAATTAAAATGAGAAAAAAATTAACGTTACCCATTACATACTCTCCTGGCAAGAATTTGAAGCGAATTTTACTGTAGAAATTGCGCGAATTGGTATTCTAAAACAAAAATGTTTGATGGAATTATATTTTTTTTCCGATTAATTGTCTGCGCGATATAATTCAGTGAATATTCATATTCATATTAAAAATTCATAAGTGTATTGAGAAATTTTCCAAAAATTTAAAAGAGACTTTAGCGAAACGGGATGACGGTACAAAGTGAAATGATAGCGACGGATAAATTTCTTTTTATCGCGCTGTGACGAACAGTGAAATTCTCGGCACACTCCGTATGGCTTAAAGTCCAGTTTCTGGTTCATTATGATGAACAATTGGGTTCATAACAGGTGTAAAAAATGTTGTGTGGTTCGCGAAAAATCCCTCCCACTTGTCACAAACCACTTTTTTGAACTCTTTACGAAATATTTGATTTGAATCGAAAATTCAAAATATAAATCATATTTGAGTAGTTGTCTTGTACGTTTCATTGAGCGTTTTATTTTTTAATTTTCCATAAAGTACCATTTGCGATAATTTCTACTCACTCATCCACACTCACTTGTCTCATCGCTCTGCTTCAGATATTCCAAAAAGTGCTGCGAGCCAAGTCAACAAAGAAGAGGAAGTCAACCAAGAAGTTGATACAACTGAGGAGACAAAGCAAGCGGAAGCAGCAGACGAATCAAACGAATCGAGTGATAAGGAGAAAGAGGAGGCTGCAACGAGAATACAGGCAGTGTTTCGGGGTCATAAAGCGAGAAAGAGTATGAAAGATACTGATACTTCGTCACAGGGTAAAAATAATACGGAGGACAGCGAACCAACCATTGAACAACTACAGGAGGAATTCCGAGCGGACGACGTTGGTAAGTCTCATTCAGGCCTTCCTGGGGTAATTTAGCGTTTTTATGATCCAAAATGATTGACGAGAAAATTTGTGCGGGACAATTAATTTCCCCGGCCGCAATTAAATTTCCATTTTTTTGCTGAACCCATCGGAAAACCACGGGAGATAACTCCATTTTTTTAAAGAAAAAACCCTCGACTTATCTCCTTTACTGACACACCAGTTAAAAGTGACTGCTCGGAATAGTCAAAAAAAATCTTATTTATACTCTTACACTTTATCCACCAATCGACATCTCCCCTATCTTTCCCACTTGATTTAAAAAACGGTTGACCTTCAAAATTAAATGCTCCAATTTTTCATCGTATCATAAAACAGGTTTTAATTGGAGTATAGTTAGATTAAAACTCGGATGAATTCCGTCATGTTATGCGTCTTTTTAACAGAGTAGCGACTTATCTCCCTCACTGACAGACTATTTAAAAGCGACGCTCTGTTTATACTCGCGCACTTTATTCAAATAATGCCGAGTTGATTCTCTTTGTTACCCTAAAGAGATAATAAAGTATTGATTTCCAATAAGTTATTCATTGAAATTTAATTCAAGATGCTGTGGGGCACGAATAACTAGTCCATTAAAATTCACCAGATTTACGTAATCACCTTTCATAAATTCGGCTAGTTATACCGGGCAGATTTAATTAGAATGATTGTCACATTTATTGTAATTGAGATTATTCTTTCATTTTAATGAATCGCTGATTCACATTCACGTGGTCTTCATTTAAATTAAAACCGAGATTCATTAAATAGGGAATACATTCGAGTTACATTCAATGAACTAATTATTCAGTGGAATATAAATGATCGTTATAGGAGGGATTTTCTACTACAGACTGATAACACAGGCTAACGAATCCATTTAATTACAGATAATTAAAACGTTTGGGGAGAAAATTTTGAGGTGTATGCATTCCTCATTTTTCAATTATGAGGGGTCTCCCCACTTTTTTCGAGTGCCAGAAGGGTTTAATAGACAATTCTGGTAATTTTGTTTGAATTTCCTTAGTTTATTTTTAAACTAAAAGTCGTAGGCCAGCAACATCCCGCAATTAAAATTTTTTAATAGTGTTCATCAGTTAATTATCAGAAAAAGGAATTTTGAGGATGGCCCTACAGGATATTTAGAAAAAAATTGGTAAAACCATTTCTGGAGAATTTCAAGGAATTTCGTACTAAAGTACTCGGATTATAACTGGTTTTCCTCCTCGACATATAAGTTCAGCGTGTATTCAATGAACCAATTATTCGCAGAGAAAAAAAAATCATGAACGAATACTCCGCGAGAGATTGATGACATGGCCTAACGAGTCCCTTGAATAACAGCTGATTAAAACTTTGGAGATCACTAAATAAGTTCCCTCACTCGACTGGAGTAAACTTTCCTGAATAATTCCACTGCCATTCCTCGGAATGCATCATCCTCCCCATCCCGCAGTTGCATTTTTCCTCTCAATAAGTGTGAGTAAACAACCCTCTAGGAATCTCTAAAGTACACTCCAACACGTTCCCTCACATTTCTCATACTTTTTTTTTCCTCATGCATGAAAGTGATAAACCCTTTTTCCCCACCGCCGAGATTGCCACATGTTACACCAGCGGGAATTATGAGAATTTCCTGACATAAAAATCCTTGGGTTTTAGTGTTAATATTGTATAACTCAATTTCCTTTGCAATGGTACTTTGCAGATCTGTGTAACGCAGCGACAAAGATCCAGGCATCTTTCCGAGGCCACATGTCGAGAAAGGAGCAGGCAGTCTCCTCGGCGGTAAAGGCCGCTGGGGATATGGTGGAGAGTGTAGGAGAAAAAATTGCGGAAAAGGTGAGAAATTTTATATTCATCATATTCATCATCATTCGTAGAAAGATTGCTATTCTCGGTGCAGTTATTTTCTTCCAGAAGGAAATCAGGGCTTTATATGCTGTACATGGTTGCTCTCCTACTTCTCTCGCTATTTGCTGAAAATTAGGGAACAATTCACGTAATCAGCAATGGCAAAACACTTTCCAGCTGCTTTTATAAGAATGGGGGAGAATAAATATGAAACGTTCAAAGAATTCGCGGATTTAACGCGGAATTCCATTTAACTCCGATTTTGCATTTTTTTCCCGTTTCAAGTCCTCATTTCTTCCAGTGATTGCGCGCATTTTGGAATTACGAATATCCAGATTTATTTTTGTAAATTAAACTCAATTTCAAAAGGTCTCTCAACAATTTTTGAATTTTTTTTATCCTAAGAATTTTTTTATCAGAACCTAGATTCGATTCGAGATGTTAAAGATAATTTTCGGAATAGCTCTTTTGTAAATGCCGAAATATTTGTTTTTATTCATTTTTTATGGGTTCAGACGTTTTCGGAAATTGCGTCGCTAGTAGTCAAACGCATCTCTCTTTTTCGGGTTATTGTTGGGGTGAAACTGGAGATTGAAAAAGAAGGTAGAGGGAGGGTAGACTTAGATTGAGATTCTTAGGGTTGCGTTAGGAAGGGTGTGTCATATTTTCAGTCGAATCAATGACGTCCCGATCAATTTATCAAGAGAACAATTTGTCTCCTGTCAACAAAATTCTGACAGTTTATTGACACAAGTAGGTCGAAATTTTGAGCTGACATTGAAACTACACTTCTTGGGAATACTCGATGATAGACAAAATCAAATTTCATCAATGGGAATACACAATTACATTTTTATTATTTCGAGTTCAATTATTTCCCAGAATTTCGTAATTTACAAATCGCATATTCTATCGAATTTTTATTGAATCTTTCGTTTCAAAAAAATGTAATTTCCAAACATATGAGGTATTTGAGAAAAAATTTAAATTTGTATTTCAATGATTTAATGAAAATGTGAAAAAATGCAAACCAATAGAGGAGAGTGGGGTGAAATTAATCGATTTCTGATATCAATCGCTGGGGATCGACCGAGAGAATTTGAATATTTTTTTTGTTATATGGAAGCTGAAAACTCGTATTTTAATATGACCTGTGAACTATTAAATTTCTCTTTACCGATCCCGAGTTATTCTCAATGAAAGGCCTTCCATTTTGGCTCACTCTCCCCCACATTTTCAAATTTTGCATTGATGAAAAAATGTTTTCCGGTATAATACTGAATTTTTACGTTGAATGGAAAATTCAAGGAAGTTATTAAATTTCCATTTTACCCCGGCACAAAATAATTGGAATGCACTCGAATTTCGCTTCAAATCTGAAATTTCACGTTTTTGCACAACTCAATCAGTTTTCTACTCGTGATAATTCTCCTTCATTAACCGTTCTCGGCTGGTTCCTCCCAAAAGTTATTCCTTCACTCGACATTTACGTCTCGTGAGCCGGTTTCCATCCACTCGACAGCTTTCATTTATCCATTTGGCGTCTTCCCTCTTACATCTAAACCCAATGCAATCGTGAGTGTGTGGAACATTGCAAATCCAACCGAAAATTCCAGCACGAGCTCGATATTCGTGCACCCCTGGCTTCCGTAGCACGCAAGCACAAAGCAATTGCCTGGCCTTGTGTTCTCCCTATCGCGACGGCCATGGGGTGGGAAAAAGCGCTGGTGAGAAAGGAGAGAGGCATTTTAAACTCCAGAAACCTTCGCATTTCGCCGTGAAGATATTAGATAATGTGGAAAAGAGAAATAGTGGACGTAAAAATCGAGAGCGGGGGAATTACAGAGGAAGCTCATCCAATACTCGTTATCATTATTCAACTCAAATGAAAAAAGAGATAATTCACTGACGACAGAATCTCAAACACGACGAGTTCAAGGTTTTCCTGTAAAAAAAATGTCGGAAACGGATATTAGAATTCGATATTGCTGATACGAAACTAGGAACCTTTGGCCTTACTAGCCCATTTAATCTGCGAGAAAACTCACTATTTTCCTCAAGTTTGTGTAAAACCTGGAATATTTTCAGTCTTTTCATTTTTAAATCGGTTTAATGTCTCTTCTCTAGAAACTTCAACTCAATTGACCACGAAATGCCAATACCTTTTCCACAATTTCAAAAGAAAAGGGAAATAGGTGACAGACAACAAAATCTCCAGCTCAAAGAGTTCAAGGTTTTCCCGCAAAAAATGTCAGAATAAGGTAGTACAACTCAATATTTCTCGGATGCAACGGAAAAAACTTGTTTCCCACGGCACGAGAATAAAAAACTTCCGAGCGAATGTAAATATCGTGTCACATCCCATAGATAGCAATTCCAAACGTACGTCAATTGAAGTAGACAAATTGTCGGATCACGTCCGACTATCATGCTCCTGTGTCAACTGTATTCCGTAGCGTCAGCCCAGTCATGACAGCCGCCAAAGCTGACTCTGTCGCCTGATAATCAAACGGAATGTAGTATTATCTGGTTCCTCGAGGTGAATCACACACTGAATAGGGTTTACCATGTTCTCCGTAGGAAAATTACCATCGTCCACTTGCACTGAGAGTGAGTAGCGTCAGTAAAAAGTACCTATTTAAGTAGGCATTATCAACGAAAATTATAAATACGTCTGAATAAGTTTTATTACACAGTCAACTAATTTTACTCAGCGATTACGAATTTTACCAAAAATACGTTAGAAATATACTTTACAACATTTACAAAAAAAATTTCGTTTGCGAAATTTCTAGGCCAAGGAACTACCGAAAAATATCCGATAATTTTAATGCACTAGCGGTATTACTACCAATTAAATTTTTTTTTGATCGCATAGCTTTTCAGATTTTTACGATTTGTTCCTTTACCACTCCCAATCCCCTGTACCGCATTCGCTGAGGAACGAGAGAAAATGTCATTTGAGGGAAAAATCTGCGCAGGTGCAGTCGTCTCTTTGACGAGACTGCCGCTCACCAGTGACACTGTGAGAATTAAAGCACTACAAATTTTGACCTCCGCCGTCGGGGTTTGAACCCGGATCATTGGCACACGAGTCTAGCGCTCTAACCTCACGGCCACTACTGTCCGTTATTACTACCAATTTTTTTTTTCTCTCAGACTAATAAACGGGAGCTAATAAACTCCTTACATGTGGCATTTTCCGACAGTAATCTTGTTCTCAAGGCTTCCTTTTTGGATAATTTTTTCTGTAGTATGTTGCCCGTAGCAACTTTGAATTTTCGGCCACTGATTCTCTTGATCGAAATTCTGAGAAAATTAGAGTCTCGCCCAAATCTCGAGCTTCAAAACTATTCGGGTATTTTCTGCATACAAATGATGTCCTTAAGTTTTTCAGGAAAAATCAATAATAGGTCGCCCGTATATTTTTTTTTTAACCTGAAAACTGAACTCCTTCGTTGGTTTGCCGAACGAATCGATTGGGAAATTCTCAATACTTTTAAAGCTCTTGCGGTATTACAAGTGAAAAGGCCTCTCCGTGTATATCGGTGCGCCTAGTATTCTCTACAGTGGGATATAAGGGGGACAGTTGTTCGACATTGATCGCGGCTTCCAAGTTCGACAGGTGCTTCCATACCACTCTGAAACCACGTAGTCGTGACAATTCAACTACATAACGTGGAACTTGATGTTGTGGTGGGTGGGTGGGTGGTAGCAGAAAAAAAGGAAAGAAAGACATATAGAGGTGGGGAAACTTGGGTGAAGCAGAGTGAATTTATGCATGACTTGAGACCTGTACGTGACGAATGTAGGATATGTGTGACCGACACGTCTGTCGCATGTCTGATTTAGTGTTGAAGCGTGTGGATAAGAAGTCTCTTGATAAATTCAACTTTAATACTGGGTAAGTCGGCGAAAAACCAAGATGTGACGAAATCATTTGGTATAATTCGATAATGCGAGTTGTAATACTTTTTTCAGAATATTTTTGCGAGTTCTTTTCTTATGATCATTGATTCAGTGTTTCATTTCAATTATTTAAAATTGAATTATTTGCTTTTACTGATAAAAATTTTCGCTGCCAAGCGATGTGAATCGGTTATTTTGAAGTCCAGTTGTTTTATAAAATAGATAGAAATCATGACAATTTAGAGGAAATTTTCAATTTACAATTGCACTGTATGTTCATAATATTTCAATTTTTTAAGGCAGAGCTTGAGTGAATGACTTTTCATGCTAAATAAGTAGAAGTGGACATTGAAACAAATACAACCTAGAGGGATCGTTACGGTCTCATCTTGAAATATGAAAGTCTCAAGTTGAGTTATTGAAAAAGTTCCAAAATAAGACTTTCAAGTCTTCGATACTTTGACGTAAGCATTTGTAGAGACTGAAATTTACTTAATAAATTGTGCGAGTAAATGAGAGAGAGGGGAGATTTTGTAAGAAGTTATCGATTGAAAGTCTCAAATTGGGACTTGAAAATTTCAACTTAACATTTTCAGAATCTCCAAAGCAGGATTTCGCCTTTTGGATCTAGTTTACTAATGAATTGTTCGAAGATTCTCGAAAGCTCTGAATATCTGATGTCTCATATACAGCTGAAACCTGTGGAAAAAAAAATTATTGATAGATGACCCTACAATGCTAAATTAGTCAACGAAATACGAAGGAGTCGCCAAATATTTAAGCACAATTTCATAACGCGGATATTTGTACTAGCAAAGGAAGCATAATGAGGTGAAAAGTGGACTCGATTTGTCTTCCGTTCGAGAAGGCCATGAGGATTTGGTTTGAACACTGCGGAAATGAGAGTATTAATTATGCAGAATAAATCCATTGAAATTGAATGAATCAATTAAGAAGTCTATAGACTTTTCCATGCAATTGGTGGGAGAATCAACCCAAAAAGCTGAAATGTGGAGCCTCCTGTGTGTTGAAAAAAAAATAATCACTTCATTCGAGTAATTTAGGATTATTGGGAATTCCTAGGCTGACCACAAAAAATTTGAACACAAATTTCCTCCTTCTTACCTAATAAAAACACCTGGTGTGCAGCATAATTCTATCATCCATTGAATAAACTCAGATAAGTGCAAATTTTCGAACATTTTACATTCACTTGAATCGTTTCCAACAATTCTAATTGCAAAAAGATTATGCCAAAAATATTCTTTTTTGTAAAATTACATTTTCTTTAGTTTACCAACTCACAACATATTTAAAAAGAAGGAAATTCCCCACATCAAATCTGAATTGAGACTATTTTTTATCCACATTTTGTCAATCGCTACATGTTTTCAATCCAGAGCACCGTTCTCTGACACCAATAATTAAAAAAAAATCCATTACCCGTGTCTTTTGAATGAAATGTAAAGTTACATGTATCATTAGCGCAAAAAATCATGTAAAAAATTAAATAATCACATTTGTACGGTACATTGATACGGCAGACCACTCCATCGTCGGGTGAATTTTTGGCAAAGAAGAGGGTCATATTTACATATTTGCAAAGAGGGTATCATTGAACCGTAACGAAAGATGGGAATTGGAGTAGATACACGTATCTGATGGTCGGATGTACATATATACATTGAAAAAGTTGGCACGAATATTCAGGCTGGAAGCATTGATACGGGAAAGTTTTCGGTATTTGCTTGCCCTTTGGCATTGGTCAGAGTTGGCTGACGTTCCTTGGGCTTATCCCAGAGTTTAACTATGGGCTCATAATATCCAATCAGAGTTACTGCACGATGTTAAAAAGTTAATCAGGATGTTATTGGGAGATCTGACACCGGTTTTACTCGGGAGGCTCTTATCTGACGAGCGAAATTGGCGACGGGGGAATACTCTCTTCTAGACTGAAAGATGTGGAGACTTTCGCTGGCAACAGATGGGCCTCGAAAGAATTCTGCAAATTCAATTATAACATGACGTCGGAAATATTACAGCTATAATCTGTGATTGAAATTTCTTACATTGAAATTTCGAAGAAGTTTTTTTTACATTAACGAAGGAAATTTACATAGCGTTCCACATTCCCGTAAATTTTTAATGAGAAAATGGATAGTCCAAACCGGAATTCAAATCAAAATTTCAATTTAATTTAAAGCAATTTTGTCAATGAAAAACAGTAATTATTAAAATCTTATAATCTTTTTCTTGAAATTACTTCATTTGCAATTGTTTGTAATATTTGGCTCATAGTCATGACCATGGATTGCTTCATTTGCATTATTTCAATTTAAATTATTTATCTTCACCGCTGAACATTTTTGACAGAATTGTTGAATTTTTTCCACGGTCCAAGAAATATTACCGAGTTTTATCTTACAAAAATTTAACATTTCATGCAAAGCGTACATTGTGTACAAATTTGTAAAATACATTGAGTAGAAATTGTACATTTTGATTCAGTTATTCAATGAACATTGTTAGCATCAATGGAGGCCCTGGAGATGTTGCGCATAATCGTAAATAGTGAGGGAAATTGGTGAACAAAAGTGGAATTTTTTTTTATCCACATTGAAAATATTGGAGAATTGGAGACAGTCGTTGGCAACAGATGTTTAACCTCACGAAAATTCTGGAAATTCAATTCTACTATGAAGTGTTGGATATTGCAGTGAGAACTGGCTATTTCAATGAAATGTTTCAGTTGTTCATCTCAGGAACATTCTCTTCTCATTTCTCTTGAGGGGTTATCCCGCTCGTTTCAACACCACTGTTTTGTGAGAAAAATGGCACATTCTCCCGCTTGGCCTCCCTATCACAGTATATTCTTATGAAAATGAAACAGAGCAAGATGAGAGGAAAAATTTTTCAAGGAGGTCGATGCTTTTTTCCCCTCGAGGCTGACTACTTCACTCGGATGACTGGTGAAATTGTTTTGGCACAAGCACAATTCTTGTTATACGTACTTCCATATTTCATTATTGATCGAGTTGAATAAGTTATTCGACATTGGCTTTTCATTTTACCATTTGTTTTTGGTATTTAGAAATACTCCAGGCGACCAGTTGTAGAGAATAAACTAGGGCAAAATATTCGGGAGGTTTTCTTTGATTAAACTTGGAAAATTGTTAACTTGTTGCTATTGTTTCGTTGTATGAACGGGAGGTTTTAATACTTTCAAGGAAAATTCTTCATTGCATGGGATTAGTTCCGCTGGCGAATGTTCTGAATTTCATTCGAAGTTAAGGAATATGATGTACTTTGTAATTATGAGTATTTAATAGTAATTCTCAGAAACAGACGCACCCTTTCTTTCTACCTCACGACAAGTGTCACGTCACCTTCTTGAATTTTTTATTTAATGGTGCTTTCAATTAAATTCTAGACAATCTGGGTATCAGTATTTTAACGAGTTCGCTGACGATGTAATAATTCTGCTGGTTTTGAATGATTTTAGAACAATTATTTCATTTTTTGTCGAATTATTCCGGAAATTTCAATTCGTATTCTATACTTCAGACCGCCTAGGAAAAAATTGTTATTTTTCTTTGCTACCTATTGTAATGTGAAGGAACTCGCGATGCATAATTTCTATGTACGTGAATAGGTGCATTTTTCCTGACATTCTCCAGCCTTCAAGACAACAAAGATCAATTTTACATTTTCATTGTGTCCCACAATTACACTACTTTGTACAAACAATTGTAGAGAGTAAACTAGGGCGAAATATTCAAGAACTCTCCCCTTTTTATATTTGCAACCAGTTTAAAACCAGCTTTAAATTTGCAACCAGTTGTAATCGAATCGCAACATAAAAAGAAAAGTTGAAATTTTTACACTTTCAAGGCGAATTCCTCATATTTATCCTAATATTTTTTTGAATTATTATTAAATTAGTTTCGCAAAATAACAACTCTTTTTTGTAAAGAATTGCAAACGAACATTTTGGAATAAAAAAATGGGACTATCTCGCTCACAGATAATTTACATTCATATATTATTAATCACATAAGTACTCTATGTTCCGAACGTAAGACGAAAAATTGATGTTTTTTAACACTTTCAACGAGAATTTTCCATAGCATTATATTAATTCCACTGAGGAACATTCAGAATTTTATGTAATATCACTGAATAATAATTCTCTGTAGTGAAGAGTACCCAATGATAATTCCGGCATAAAAAAGAAAGTGCAACAGCATTTTTTTGAACTTCACTCACTGGCAAACATGAACCAACCCAGTACAGTAACGCAATTTCGGTTTCACTGGATCCTAACCAATAGGATTATCCAAAGCGCGTTCCCAGCTTTATACACCCGATTGTAAATTCCCAGGGAGCCATCTCGCTTCAACCTATATTGGGGGATTAAATCTCCATCTGCCGGAGCAAATTTATGTTTACGAGGAAAATCGTAATAATGTATGTCACCGGACGTTCGTCGCAGGAAAATTAGCAAATTAAGGCGTCAAGAGTGACATGAGTTGTCACGACTTCGTCCCTGGTATATCACCACCCACCTCATTTAGAGATTAAAGCAAAATCCTTTATGGGTTTCGCTCACGCGGAAAAACATTCAGAATTGGTGAGTTTATGTAACACAATATTCATCATGTAAAAAGAAACCTAATATGAAAGTATTCTCGTATGGGTGGAAATTACCAAAGAGAATGTATTCGTGCAGCGAACTGGAAATATAATAGAAATGCCACTTTCTTAAATGTCAGGTTAAAATTAAATTTTTCCTGAGGGAAAATGCCCACTTTTACCATTATAATCTTCCCAATTTTGTATTTCTACCTCATTACAGCACGTCATTATCAAAATTATGGATTTAATATGATTATTCTTTTCATTTATGTCAAGAGTAAAAATTCATAACAGTTGAATGATCATTTATGTATGAGTTGACATAGCCTCATATGGGCAATCACTGGGCACAATGTACTCATACAGTAAAATGAAAATATAATGGAAGCGTTTCTGTCTTCAATTTCAGGGTGAAATGAAATTACTCGTAATGAACAATGACAACTTTTCATATTATAATCTATTTAATTATTCATGTTTATTCCATTTGAAGGCGTTACTGTTGGAATTATGAATTTATTCAGGTGATTTTTTTTTCATTACTATTTTCTGATGCCTGTCATTATAATCCAGAGTTTCACTGAAACATCTTACTTTTCTACGGCGATGTACATTACACTTCCACTGTATACTTGCCACTACAGTTTATAGATATTACTATCCAATATATCGTTGTTTTCACGTAAAAACACATGTCTCTCTTGACCATGTACTTATCGGATACAAGATTTACCAAGGGATAGGATACGAAAGGGTTGAGAAGCGGTGTATACACCAGTCATGAACTCTGGGGTAGTGAAAATTGACTGAAGGTGAAAATGATCCGCCTCTCACCCACCAAGTCCGAGGGGATATGTATATATCTGGGCTAGCTTGGCTAAGAGCTATAGTAGTGAGTTCAGTAATTATTCACGGTAGCGAGGGTTCTCTCGTGTGTGGACCGCGTTAACCGTTCGACTCTTACCTTCCATATGTAAATGCTGATGCAGTAGGATTGAATTGAGAGGTGGAAATTATCCGGATTATTCAGATGTCCAAGAGTTTTCTTTCATTTGTATTTTTTGAGATAACAATTCTTCAATTTCTGTGGGAGGGATTAGTTTTGATAGAGTGAGAGAGAAAAGTCGGGGAGGATTATACTAATGGCTATCACACTATTAGTGGATTATCTTCATAAAGTGGAATTAAAATTTGAATGCTTTTAATTGAGTTATTCAGTTACTCACTGGGAAATTGTTTTTGGACATTTTTCTGACCGAGCGCTTCGTTAATGTAATGTTAGTTTATTTTGGGCAGGGAATCTGGGGTGATTAAAAGCTGGTAATAAGTTTTGACGCGATTATTTTGATCTGAAGGGAGGGAGGAGGTTTAACTTTTGGATATCCTCAATGTTTCGTAATCGAATGAAAAAATATGTTGTTTATTTTTTTACTGCATTCTGTTGTTATTTTATGTAGTCAAGGAACTATTCAGCTCATGATTTTTGATAATTCTAGGGGACATTTTCCATGTTAATATATATTTCAAAAATTTCAATGGAGGCTCAGAATGGACGCATGGAACTTTTCGCATTACACAATTCTTTTGCGCAAACTATGGATATAATAGTATATTTCGTAACAAGTGAAAAAAAATGGTTTTCGGCGAGTGGGAGGTTTATATCACGAGCCGAAGGCGAGTGATATAATCCCACGAGTCAAAAAGTACTTTTCAGTCACTCGACGCGAAGCGGAGAGTGACTGAAAAGTTACTTTTCCGACACAGCGTGATGAAAGATTCTTTTCAATTGATTTTTTAGTAGACAAAAATACCGGAAAATTTCAAGAGTAATTTTCTGATACGAAGATCTAACATACCAAAATTTGAGAAGTTCCATTCACTGCACTAATGCCACAAAAACATTCTCCCCATTCTCGTTCGACTTGCGCGCCAAAGTGTCACTTCAATTCTCGTCATTCAATAATTCTAAACTCAAAGTTTACATTTCCCTAAGTGACGATTACGAGAATCAAGTAGAGGGAGGAAGGTTGTTGTTGAGTGCAGTTTCTGGTTGGCCTCGGCTTTTACTTTAGTACCGCGAATCACGAGGGAATACATCAGTGTATGTATACATTGAAAACTAGATCGATTCTGTATTAATGGCTTAAGAGTCCAAAGCCGATTAAACTGCTGCTGCCAGGTACAGGGAATTTGCGGCTTGCGAGAAGCATCAGAAGTTATACTACTTGGATTTCCATGGGATTCTAATTTTCTCAATTGACTGGGAAGGCATATACCGGAAAGAAAATTATTTGTGCTATTTTAATGGTAGGAAAAGTTTTCAACTTCTCATTTGAATGGAAATTTCCTGAAAAATTTATGGAGTGGTCTATTTTGAAATTATATTCATAATTTTATTGGTGATGATTTTATATAATTTTCCCCATGATTTTTGCCGGAAATCATTGAATGGAGTGAACTCAAGTCTAAATAATATTAAAATTTAATTTTGCGCTTGCTTAGGCATCTTATCTTCATTAAGTAGGAATATGAGGTTGGATTGAATATTTTGTTTATATATTCGATGATTAGTTTAGTATCAATATTGAAATATGCTTCGTGTACATCATTTTTTCTTTTGCTGTATAACGCAGGAGTTTCACTTGATTTGGAAAAGCTCTAGCTTCAGTGCATAATCAATCGTTAGATGAAAGAAAAAAGAAAAGAAAAAAGGGGCATTCAGAATTTAAATTGACATTTTTAATATCCTCGGAAACAATTTTAGTCTTTTGTTACCTGAGCTAGAAGAATCAATTACTTTTAGTTAGTATTCCTGGCTTTGATATTTTTTCCTCGTGCGACACTTCAGAAGATTGCCACGGATTCGCCAAAAATTCCGGCACCAATAGAGACCAATATTCCACCGATCGATTCCCCAATGCTCAATAATACCAAACAACAGGGAAATATTTCAACGAAAAAGCGAAAATTAATCATTCACCTAGTGAATTAATAAACGACCCTCAATGCTATTAATCAACTTCCACCAAATGCAGTAAAATCATCGATGAATAATGAAACACAGATTATAACCATCATTTCACCTCATCAACCATTCAATACTTCTCCAAACCCCTGAACATGTAATCTATCACTCAGACTCGAGAGTGAAATTTTTTTGTCACCAGAAACTGCTGGTTTTCTCTACTAAAAAAAAATGATGCGAGAATTGAAGACTGCGTATTCCCCCTCAGGATTGATTAATCAGAGCATCCAAGCGTGCAGCAGATTTCCAATCCCTGAGCTACCGACAAGCAAGAAATTCAACTGAAAAACTTGTTTCATTACACTCATTTCTTTCGTTTGACTGCTCGTTATTGGAAAATGGATTTACCGTATCTACAATAATGATTTACCGTATCTATGATAATGAGTAAATATTCCATCAGCTCCTCAGCGTGACCTGTGGATCGCAGTGACCCACGTCCATTCAGCAATTTCTTAATATCCATCAGTTCCTCATCCTTTTGTCCTCAATGACAATGAACATGTAAAGAACAGACACGGTATTGTCACCGAATATTGGTCGACCTTCGGGTTTTTTGCCTCGACGGTTTCTTTATCATACACCGAAAGAGATTAATCTTAGTCAGCGAGACGTCCAGAGGCTCAAGAAATGTATGTGCTGGAGGGGCGCGTGTTCTTCTGAAGAAGAAATGAAACTCCAGGGTTACCTTGAGATAGGCTCGATCGAAGAGGCGAATGTGTAGGTTGCCGCATGCTTGAGTTTTCTGCAGGTATAAGGCTACTTGAAAAACCAATCCATCTTTTTCGCTTCGGCGATACAACATCGTCAATCAGTGAACCAATTTTCGTCGTAATTTGGCAGATAAACAGACGTGTGAGGGGCCGCTTTTTCTGGGGTAGGTGTACACATTAAGAGCAATTATAGTGAGGGAACTATCGTTAATGGCAATAGTGATGACTGGTGAAAAAGGGGTAGAGGATTAACGATTAGAAGTACTCGGGAAATTGGCTGGACAGTTAGAAGACAGAAGTTACCTTTCTTCTCCGATAAAAGTATTATAAAAATTTAATTTATTATTAATTTTTTTAAATACTGACAGTGGTAATGGAAATGATTAAATGATTGTCTTATGGGATTTTCTATCGAATTTGGTTACGTATGAGGTGCTCCACATGACATGAGTAACCACTGGCCCTCACTTTTGTGGACATTCAAGAAAATACGTAAGAAAAATTAGCTGCGGAAATTGGAAGGATTTGGATGGTGAAAAAATGTGTGTGACACCATTAACAGGGAAAGTTTTTCTCGTAATTTAACAGATACACTGGTTGATGTTCCTTCAATATTAAGCAATAATTTAATTTGAATTTTCAGCGTTGGAAATTTCAATTCAAGTCAAGGTGAATTTGTTTATAAAATCGAGAATTCTCAAAGTAATTGGAAAATTAAACATCCCCTCCAATTGCATTTCTAGTGACGTAAAAATTCCAGTAAAGCGTTCGCTGAATTTTGATAATATTCTCTAATTTTTATTTATTTCATTGCCTTGTACATGTAGAAATTTTTTTACACTTTGAGAGCAATTATTATTGTTAATTATTATAATGGTGGGCCATCTATTGTGGAAAAAAACGCTTCCGGTTGTGTTCTGGTTTAAAAAGAAGTAGAAATTGGACAATTGAATGCTCCTGGAGGGGAGGGGAGTTGGCTGGACTCTCTTGGAGCGATTACGGCTAGTGTCAATTGGCCAGGGAGCGCTCTCCCGGAGACAGCTCTCGCATTAGAATACATCAATCTGCATGAGTATTGTCCTTCGTTTTTCGCGTCCTCTGCGACTTACGAATTCTGCAATTTAATGCTATGACGTAAATTGGAATGATAACCGTTTTATCGATAGTAACGATTCCAGTTGTATATGCGTGCACTCGAGCGAGAATGGAATTGGATGACTTATATGTTTTTCGATCGCTGATGCATATAGGTTGAATTTGTTGGGCTAGGCCTTGGGCTCAAATAGTAGTTGTACAAGAGAATTCTCGGAAATAAAATGCTGGTTTCGGTTTGATATCAATTTGACCTGATTTAATATGCAATTTGAATTAATAGTAATTCCCCTCGGGACTACTTGCGTGTGTATATAAATAGTGAATTGGTTATTGAGGGCAAATGAAAATCATTTTGTTTAATGGAGTGTTTCATTCCTTCATTTATAACTGGCAGACAATACGTGAATTAAGTAATAATAATATTTTATAGACAGTTTGGAATGTTTTGTAATGGAGTAGTATTCAATTCAATTTAAGAAAAAAACATCATAATTTCTATTTTACCAAAAATTTACTAAAATTTCAAAGTTTATAATAAACGAAGGATAAGAATTTCTTCAAGCACTCAGAGGAAAATAACAATCAGAATTTATACTTATTGTTAGAAATTTCCCAACATTGATTGATTCCGAAGATTTAAAACCTCTTAAAGATTCTCGTCTCAGAATGAAATTAACAGATTGATCGGGGGAGCTTGAACAAAAAAAAATGACATTATCGAATTGCATAATTTCCTTTAATTGTACATTTCCGATAACTGAATTCCACAAAATTTCAGTGAACCGAAATTGCCAATCAAATTTTCTCTTCCATCTCATGATCATTATATTTTTACATTAATATAAAAAATATATCCGACAGAAATGATAAAAATTCATATTATTTCTGTCACATTTGGCCCAGTTTTCAAGTGGAAGAGATAATTGATTAATGAACGGGGTCATTTCGGGGCTCGGTCAGTTGATTTTGAATTTTAAGAGAATTTTTCATGCATAAAAATAAAAATACCATTCATTTGTGAATCGAGGTCAGTATTTCTAGTTTCTACCTTTGGAAATTTTTGACTGTGTGAAATGATGGCACTAGCTACTATTTCCCGAAAATCCCGGTCGCGTTGGTTGGTGCGGTTGGGTGGGCTCTGGTCGTTAAACGTGTCATATTTTCACTCGTTGAAAAACGAAGCAAGTGGATATAGTGCGAATGGTGGGTACATCTCTGTGACCCTCGATTCAATTTCACTTCGCTCGTATATTTTTCTCTGCGCCAAGGGTATAGCCCTTTATATGGTTCTACTGCATCCGCTGTACAGATACAGAAAATGTCGTATTGGTTATTCTCCGTTGGCTTTTCTGTTTTCACAAAACCAATGAAGAAGTATAAAAGGGAGAAATTCAATTAAATTCAATAAATGAAGTAAAGTCAGATATCCATATCTCCGAATTTACCTCCAGAATTTTTTAAATTTCGAGATTGCAGGAGGTGATATTAAATTCTGCGACATTAGGAGAAACTCAATTTTTTGCATGAACAGGCAATTCGCTTGAAATGCAGAATCTGCGAGTGAATTCTGATTTTTTTTATTTCAAAAAAATTAATTCAACCTCAACTAGTCACGATCAATAATCGCACCCTCTGGAATCTCTCACAATCTCATAACCTCAGCGAAGACAGAGAATGGAAAATAATAGAGAAGAGCTGGTTTTACACCTGACAATGACGGGTAGTGTCGAGTGGTAGTGCGGGCCTTATTACCAACCGATTTTCGGAGGCTTTTGCCATCGCTTAAAGAATTAATTGGCGACACAGCAAAAAAAGGAGTTTTAGTACGCCATAGTCAAACTGAAAAGATAAAAAAGAATGAGAAGACTATTACGGCACTGAGAAAAAATAAATAAATCTGCCCATGAAATATTTTTAGACAACGAATTGACAGAAATTGACAAGTAAAATTTACCTTTAAATTCTATCTCGTAGATATGTCGAATATTCTTTCTCGAATTTGTAATTGGTAAGATAATTTTTTTTTCTCTCAGTGTGCCAAAATTTTGTCATTGAATTACAGTAGATAGGGACTCTAGGGAGTAAAGTATTTTCTGACGAAATGTGGGTTCTAATCACATGAGTCAGAAAATACTTTACTTTCGAGTGGCACAGGATATTTTATTCCTCGGTTAGATCGCACTTTTCAATCCCTAGGGGAATACGATTATTTACGCACGGACGTCCTGAAAAAAGTGAGTAAATTACAGATGAACAGCTGAAAGATTGCGCACAGCGAATGCAGCTGGTGCAGTTTCCCCGGACTTGCCCGTTTGAAGAGACATTAAAGCGCAATAAAAGCTCAGTGTTCATGAGGAGCCCTTCGGAGAACAAGAGACATTAAGCGAGACGGTTGATGTAAAAGATGACTGCGGAAAATGGACAGAGATAAACATCAATCTCTTTTAGTCCCTCTGGCGCCAATTTTTATTCTTCACGTTTATCATTTAAGGTATTAGGAAAAACCACATTTAGTCTAACTTTACGACGAACTTCTCAGCAACAAAACAACTTTTATTTTCCTAACCTTTCATTGTGTGTACTCAGTGAAAATGAAAAATCACAGAATAGGTCTGGCTTGAAATTCGAGAATGTTCCAAAATTGCAAACGCTTTTGCGCTAAAAGACAATATTCCGTTTGCCAAGTAAATTTACTCGCCAAATGAAAATATATGAATGACGAATCAAAATATTTATACATGTTTATTTGTGGCAAGTAAATTTACTTGGTAATGGAAAATCAGTCCAGAAGTAAATAATAAGAAAAACGAAAACGGAAAAGTTTTACTACCCCGAGGCAGTGAGATTGACGGGGTAAAAGATAATGAGAAAACTGCAGGAGTACCTCCCCTAAATTTTCTAATTCAATAAAAACTGTTATAAATGAACATCTTTAAAAAAGTAAAGTTAACTATTTATGAACAGCTGAAAGACTTCGGAGCGTGAATACAATGGGCGAAGTTCACCCGGTCATGTTTTGAGAGAGACATTCAAATGTACTAAAAGCTCAGTGTTCATGATCAGTGGGTCGCACAGAACGGGAAGAGACATTACACCAGACGAGCAAAGATTAGCACCAATTCTTTATAGTTTCCCCTGTGGTAATTTGAAACTTTAAAAGAATTAAAATAGTTTGGGGTATCAGTCGATGACAGTATCGAGAGAGTAATAAGAGGAATAAATAATTAAATTCTCTTAGCAGTGAGGCATGTGAACACTTTTCCCTCAGACAACCGCGATGCTCGTATTCACACTGACAGAAAAAATTAATTTCATAAAGAAAATTTTATTTCAACCAACCATCATTTGCGTGATATTTTTCAAACAGATATAACTCTGAACTGAATACCAATCATTTCTTCTTGACATACATTTTATGTGGAGGTAATATAATGTGTCTAGAGTTGAAGCTTCCCTTATTTGCCCAAGAAGAACATTATTTCAATTTCTCGTCTAACAAACAATTGGTTGGCCCTAGAAATTATTGAGTTTACCTAAATGTCGGCACCATTTTTACGACTGAATGCGATCTTATATCAATCACGACAATCATTGTCTGTTGCAAGTAACTTATAATTGGATTGAGCATTTCATTTGTCGCATCAAGGAGAATATCGTTTCGCGGAAAAATTTGAGAGATTGTAATAAGCTGTCAAGTTATGAGGCTTACACTCCTTACATTAGGAAAAAATTGAATGAATTCATCCTGATAGAGTCACAAATTATAGAGCAGCTTTACAATTGCAATTGAAATTCTACAAATTTCGTTCACTATGAACTACAGAAAGATCAACTTAAACACCAACTTTATCCAAAAAATAAACATTAAATTCCTTCATCACTGTAATCTCCTCTTCGGTTCTAATTGTTAATCGTTTCAGAAAATGAACATTTTCTACAGAAGAGATGATATCAGGTTATCAAAACCAGAACTTTTTGATTCTTCTGGGGCTTTTATTCATTCGTAATCACTCGGAGCACATAATATTTACTCCCAGAACCCAGGGGATCTTGATAAAAATAACGTTCTCTATCACAGTATCTTCCTAGTAACCCCGGCGGATAAAATATTATAGAGAAGACCTGTCTTTAGACACGAACATAATGGAGGATTGTGACGGGTAATGCACGCGCTATTACAAAGTTCATTTTGAAATGCCGGCTTCTGCAAGAATTTGAAAATTAAATTCGTGGCAAAACAAAAGCAGAAAACTGTTACGATCTTCAGGTAGTCAAGTTGAGGACGTCAAAAATCATGAGAAAGTTTCTAGATTAAGTCCTCAGAATTTTAGAATTGAATTAGAATCTTTATAATCTTGGACACTCTTGAAAAGGTAGAGTGAACTGCTGCTGTAAAGAGTATGCACTGTGAATACAGCTGGTGAAGTTTCACCAGCCGTGGTCGTTTTCAGAGAGGTATCGAGGTGTAATAAAAGCTCAGTGTTCGCATGAGAAGATCCCCCCACAATACAACGAGAGATTAGACGACACGTAGGTCGTAGTAAAAGACCAGCGAGGAAAATAAGAAAAAGTAAATCTATTTTATCAGCAGAATGCTTTTTCCTCTCTCTTGTGCCAATTCTATTTGCTGGCGCTTATCGTCGTGTATTAGTGTATTTTCTTATCGAGTGAAATTGAATTCTTTTTGTGCAGCCGAAATATGAAAATTATTCAGTTGACTTGAATTTTCTATTGCAATATTCAGAAACAAATTACGCAGAATTTTCAGTCAAGTCGAAATAAAAGAAAGTTTTTGCCTGAATTTTCATTATTTCCATTAATTTCATTAATAGAAATTAATTCAATGAGAATATAAAGCCATTACTATTTTTTAAGGGTACATCCAGTGGACATTTCGGCAAAAAATTTATAGCTATTGTCTGGATGCAATCGTCTACCAGAGAGTATTGCCCATGTTCCTAACTTTCACTTTGCGACATTAAATTTATCGACTGCACTGCCTCTTAGTAGACCTCTTAGTCTCCATCTTCTACTTCCCTTCTCCTTGAACTCTCCAATATATAATTCTAATGCTTGAACGACCATGATCGTTTTGAGAGAGACACGGCGTAATAAAAGCTCACTGCTCATAAGGAGCTCTTCCAAGGAGAAAAGATACATTAGATGAGTCTAGCTTTCAATTTTTAATAAAACATTTTCAAGTAATTTTTAATATATTTGCCCCCCTTATACCTCTCGGAATACAATTTTATTGCTTTCTCTTGATATAAACATTCATCCAGGACTATATTCCCCACATTCATAACTTCTACTAGATATATAAAATTTATTCATTCAACTGCCTCTCCGTATAACTCACGGTCTCTTACTTTATCTTGAAATACCTGATACACTGAGGAAGAAATTGTCTCTTGCCAAGTACAGTTACCTAACAACAGAAAATATACAGATGTCAAGAAGATATATTTATGTACCTCTACTTGTAGCAAGTTAATTTCCTTGACAAAATAGATTTTTTTAAAGTGTATATACTAAAAATCATTGAACGTCCACGTTCGTCTTGAGAGAGCTATAAAGACGCGATACAGCTCAGCGTTCACGCAAGGAGGCCCTCCCCCATGTACAACAAAGGACACGGGACGAGTTGTATAACGTAGTAAAAGAGGAGTGAGGAAATGAGCAAAAAAAAACATTTTCCATGAGCTCTTTCTCCTCCCTCTTGATGCGTATTCTTATTGTTGACGCTTATCATTGAGGCCATTCAAGGGCCAACGAAGTAATAAAAATGGTCTCGAGGTCTCGTCCGATGACGGCACTGCGAAAATAATGATAGTCTTTTTACTATAATTTTACGACGATTCTCCCAGCCGTAAAATAAAACCTGTTCTCTTTCTACCCTTCATCGTAGACATCAGCAGAGTCCCTTATTTACCTATTTCGCTGTATCTTCTCATTTAAATTTACAGTGCATTTCCAACGTAATGTCATAGCACTCGACCTTTGATCTATACGGGCGAATTCCCCGTTCAGCTTACTCCTCCACCATCGGTTTATATACTGTAGTAAGTTTCACGGTGACAGGGAGAATACTCCTCCCTGCTCCCTCAACTGTATCGAGTTTACCCTGACCACCGCCAAATTACTTCTGGCATCGTTGCACCGAGGGTACTATGTGCGGTATACATGGTCTCCAAAGCCTGTGAACTCGTTGCTAAATGCAAATCTCGACTGTTTCGTTCAACAGTCGTAGGTGGCTATCTGCAGTTCATCAGTTTATTACTGGTTCACGTGTTTACTCGATATTTCTGGGTAATTCTAGGGGATTTGTTGGAACTATGGGTATGTTGTGCATGTTAATGGGTAAATGGACATCCGTCATTTGAGTTGAGAAAATAACCGATGTCATCTCTGCTGCGAATAATGACAGCTTGTCAAAGAAGAATATGAGCGAGAAGTGGACACAAGCAATATTGATGCTTTGACATTGCTGTTGCCACAATAATCAGCAATTCTTTACCTTTTCTATTATACCACAGTCGTCTTCACGCTGGAGCCTCATTGCATCTCCTTTGTATTTCTTTGGTTTATTATTTTTCTTTTTTTGAATTTGCCGTGTGATTTGTATTTTTATTATTCTCTCTGTTCTATTTAAATATAATTAATTAGATGGAAAAATATAATAAAAATACTTAATATGATGGGTTAGTATTTCTGTTTAGTCAAATGAAGTAGAACATGCCCCACCTTCCGTTTAACGAGACTTTGCCATTCAATTGAATTTAAATTCGATGAATAATAATTTATCAATTTGGTCGCGTTCAGAAAAGTCAACAATGGTCATTATTCCCCTGCAACATTTTTATAAATAAAATTTCCAGTTGGTAAGGAAAAAATTTCTTAAAATTCCAAAACAGTAATTTTCACATTTTTATTTTGATGTACTTGCGAGAAAAATTTGGTTGTTATTGTCGGGGTGTAAACGTCTACCAGGCAGTATATTGCCCATATGCATAGTTATCACTTTGATCAACCAAGTTTATGACTCGAATTCTGCGCAGTATAACTTTAAGCCTTCTGCTTCCCTGAACCTTGAAATTCCTAGTATATTTGAGTAATAATTGAACAATCGAAATTGCGAAACTTAGTTCAAATATGATTCCTATCACACGAACATCAATATGTACCAAGAGATATATAGTTTCCTTGGCCATAACTTGGGCTCCCAAACATCCAGTTCATTGAATTGAATAGCTACTAAATATTCATTTAACTCTATTTACGACTTCTATTAAGTTTGTCTGCTGAAGTTGAAGTGTTAAAATATTAAACCCGTCAGTTGTTCCCTCAAAAATTATTTCTTTACTGAATAATAAACATATGAAAAGAAGGAGATGCGGCTTGAAACGATATAAAATATAAAGAAATGTAACATCACGACAATAAAATTCTATTCTATTCTATTCTAACTCTCATTCAGATTTTTGTGTAGAGAAATTGGAACTTAAAGTAGAAAAGGATAATCACGATCAGCCTAAAAAAACCTTTCCGCAGAAGTCATTAAAAATTTATAGAGCGTTGATTGAAATGAGTATTATCCATTTTTATAAAATCTTTGCGACTTGTATTCGTGACTACGAAAAACTGGTGTATGTTAAACACACATCGAACTAAATATTTGTCTTTTTTTTACTAATATTTATCACATTTTTCGATAGAGATGAGATACATTCTCCACAAGTTGTTCCATAGGCCTTCGATCATGCATTTCCACCGACTTTTCTGGTATGGAAAAAAATTTTAACGCATCAATTGTTCCCTCAGAAATGGAGTCCTATATTCTAACAGCTTTCTCTAACGACACGAACCAAAAAAGAGTAATCGGGTTTAAGCTTACGTCTCCATTATCCCATTTGTACTTATATCGTAACAGACAGGCACGTTGCACAAGTCTGACAAGGACCAGTAGGGGGTTAAAACCTGGCCGGAGGAGATGAATTCAGCCAAAATGGCTGGGAGTTGAAGTGAGATTGCCAGGCTTGCAGCTCCGCTTAATTCTGTCGCAATTCCTCTCCTCTCATTCCAATTCCCATATTCTCTCCGCTATTTTTTCCCCCTTTTCTCCCTCATCCGGATTCCCTCCATTTTCCCTATGAGCTGAACCTCATCCATTTCACTATCCCATCCTTCCGGAAAATAGCAAAAACTACCAACTGCAGCCGGAATCAATTCCTCTTTATAGACAAATCGAAACGTAGGAGATATGGATGATGAGAGATAAGAGACGAAAGCGAGATTCACTTCGGTACGGGACTATCGAGATATCCAGAAATTCATCGATGGCTCCTTTGGTGTGCCTAGTAAGCGAAACGTGACGTCCTGAATTGAGAAACAAAAAATAGACAGATTGAAACGCTGGGGGAGACAAATTCGGTACAGACACGTTGACAGATTGTCGTTTTGGAAGCTCTTTATCTTTTATTCTTTGTCACCTCAAACTTATCGCAATCTATATTTTATTCTCCCTGGGGCTTGTCGATAATATGTACAGCACAAAGCCTAGTACACTTTCAGATTTTTTTTTGCAATTGAACTGTTACGAAAAATAATTAATTTGGTGGAAAGTTTGAGAGTTTTATTTCGGAAAAACTAAAGACATTTCAAGTGAGTTTGTATATATATATATATATATATTGTTTTTAATTAAAAAAATACAAAAACGGATGGCTCATCTCAGAAGGAACCTCGATAAGAGCGATCCACAAAATTTAAATTGTCGTTCAACAGTAGAACAAAGCTGATCTTCAATGACGCTCTTCGCACCGAGAATATTCCCCCTCGGCAGCATCGGATGGTCAGATGAATCTCTCATGTACATGTAATGGTGGAATATCCTCCGGGAATGCATCCTCAGTACGAAGCACACGTTTGGAGCATTCCCGATGCTTTACGCTATGTGCATTCTCAATTCCGGATGATTCCACTACTCGTAGGCTTGGGAATTTCCGTCGTTCATGTCTCTCGCGATACGTCTGAGAGGATTTTTGCCCGAATGTTGGGGTGTAGGCGGCATCTGGAGTGTCACGAGACGGCGACTTCATTCGTGGCGGGAGTTGATGGATTGTCATTACATGACTTTTTGCCGTAATGACCTTCGATTTTCTGTTGCTCTGGTAGGTGAAGTAATTGAGGAAAGGTCGGGCGTGGCATTATTCCCTATTTCAACTGCTTCGATTTCATTTGGAGTTGGGTTTGTCGAGATCATTTGAATACATTGAATGAAAAATATGGTTTTCGAGGAGAACATCTCTACTTGTATCGAGACACTCGTTGCTCAACGACTGAACAAAAATTGAGAAAAAAATATCATCGTATACTGACAAAAGAAAACTTTTCCAAAGGAATTTTGTACTGATTGCAAGGACAATTTAGTAATAACAAAAATGTACTCTCTCAAATTAAGTCTATTGGATCTATTTACTCTACCATTTTGCAGACCCAAGTCAAAGATATCCTGATAATACGAAGTATTCGAAGAGTCGTTTTGTCCTTGTGATCCAATTGCTCCCTATTTTCTGGACACGTATACATTTAAAAGGTGTCTTATCTCCGAACGAGATAGTATGTTCTTGTCAATTTTTGGGGTATGAACTTCGTCATAAGAGAAAAGATATAATTGTCAAAAAATGTCTTTTTCCCGCAGCGTAGGAGTGCTGGAATTTAAGGTCTGGTTCATGCAGGTTAAAGTTCTCTTTCATTTTGAGGTGATAGTGGAGAGTGTGCCGAGCTAACTCGGGCTCTGACATGGGTTGGCCTTTGATATCGCTTTAGTAGCATCAGAGACTAAATACCGTCATAGTTGCTTACGAGAGACATAATGTCGAGTCGACGACAATGGAATGCAGGTGTTTAGTATTCTTGAAGAAGTTCTATTTTTTTATTATGCAATTTAAGAGAAGCTGCTCCATTGTTTGGGACAGAACAAGGCGAACCGCCGAGTCTTATATTCGTTAGGGTATAAGTAAATTAATCGTCGCAGTGAGAGAGTATGAAAGACAAGAAACACGAGAAATAAAATTTGCCAAGGATGACTGAACTAATGAAGTAATCATAATGAATATTACATTGACAAAAACAAATCTTTTTATGAAATAAATTTAATTGGCAAAGGAAAATTAGTTTCTCAGTCTTCCTAAATTTTGGCCTGAATTCAGTTCAGTTAATGTCGATATCTTTTGTTCTGTATGGATGAACTTCTGCCAACTCTGGCCGTCAGTACTCGCAACATTCTCAATGATTCGGTGAGTTTCCCATCAAACACGAAGTTAATTCGCCATTCGCAAATTAACACGCCTATCGCTTAGCTCAACATTGACGTTAACGACCACTATAAACAAACCTCCAATATGCCACACCCATTATTAATAATATATTATATAGAAAATGACCACACGTACTCCGTTGATTAACGGAATTTGTCGACTGGGCAAATCGGGTTACATTTTGGTGATTAATGTTCCGGTCAGCGGTCGTGCTCCATACACTGCGTGCCGTGGAACCAATGATCGATCATGCAAGGGACCACAAACTGGCCTATTGTTAGGTGCCCTCCATACGTGCAGGTTGATATTGCATCGACGTGGTACATATCCCTTTCCGCACTTCAATGGCGTGCGCGCCACTGTATCATCTTGCATGGATGGTATATACTAGCCCGAATTACCTGTCATCATGTAACTGAGGCATTCCTTTAGATAGTCGTAAGAATGGCCTGATGAGCACCTCCGAATCACCAAATGGAGAACGAGTAGAAAAGAGTGGGACAAAATGTAAGCTCTTCGATTCACCATCTCCTATGAGATGGGCAGAGTGAAATGGAATAATTTTCATCTCACGTTAAAGCTCGGATTTTCAGCTGGAATATGAAATAAGGGTCATTCAATCCCGTTCGGCCGATCCCGAGCTCGCGCCAGTTGAAGACGTTCCACTTTTCTCCACTCTCCCCTCGTTGCCGGAAAAAGCGATGAGATAGGGAGGCTCACTGAGGAAAATATATAATTTTGTTAATCGAATAATATTACTATTCTTTGGACAAGATTTTAAAACTAGATTTTAATGTCAATTTCTGTCATCTGGTTGTCTCAAGAATATTTAATGAGCATAATTATATTTGTTTCTCAATACTGGAATAAAGAGAGGACGCTCTCTATCACAGAATATTCCTGTTTTTAGAGAGCTGAGTATTTCATTGCTTTTGGAATATTCCAGCAGAAAATTTTGTGAAGGATGTAAATCTCTGTTGAATTATTCAGAAGTATCTCGAGAGCTTTAAAATTCTGGGGAATTTTCCAATAGCTCCTTTGTAAACTGAGACAAAAATATACTTATGGCCATCGAATATTCTTTAGACAACCAAATGACAAGAATTTACACACAAAATATAAGAATAGCTAGTCAAAGAATATTTTGTTGGCAAAATTATTTTGTTCTCTCAGTGTACACAAACGGGAATTTCAGGTTCTTTCAAAAATTCCCCTTTGAGCGATTTTTAATCCGCAAATCTTGAGCCAAGAGAATTGAAAGATTAATTCTAGTCTTAAAAAAATTCATTCAATATTAGTAACCTTTCCATTTGTTTCTTTGTAATTTTTTTATATTCTCCTTTCTATGTAGATTAAGTGCTCTATAGTTCCATTATATTGGCTTAGTGAATTGTGATAAAACGAAATATCATTGAGATTTGGCAATCACCTCAGATTGAATCAAAATGTAATTTTCTATGTCCCCAATTTCTGAATTACCCATGAATAAAATAAAATACCAACTTGCATTCAAAATGCAGGTGACCAGGGAGAGAATTTCCCATTGCCAAGAATTTTCTATCCCGACATTTATCATTTTGCTCACCGCGAAGACTCAACTTTTCTGGCATTGTAGAATGTTCGTAACAGTTATTAAAGTAATCATTTGGAAATAACTTTAACATTGCATAACATCTTAAAAAATTTTGCTCCCGAAAACAATCGGACCAAAAGTAAACAAGAGAGCCGTATTATCTTATTAAGTGCGCCATTCCCATTAGTAGACGGAAATGCTGATGACATCTGGGTTTGCAGGAAAAGTTGTCGTTTTCGCGCATCCAAGTCCGTAGCCGAGAAATAAACTCTCGAGCCTGTGCATACGACGTCGATATTTCTTACCTCTTCGGAGAATGAGCGAGAATGGCAAATGTTTACCCTTATTCGCATATAAAAATTGCCACGTTCTTCGTTTAAGCGGTAGACCATGCATCGAGCGCAAATACCTGGGCCAATTATTTCCACAACCGCAAGTATTTTTCTTGCTTTTTCTCTCTTAATATCGGCAATTTAACTTCAAATAGAATTTGCCACAAATTGTTTTATTTTTATCGTTTTAAACGGTAGAACCTGCTGAATGGCCAGAAAACTTCGAAAATTTTGAAGGAAAAAATCTTGTAATCTGTGACAGCCCCTGATTTACATGAAATTTTCATTTTGTTAATTCTGTTCAGTTTCGGAGTATTTGATAATATAGTTATTTTCAAGCCTACATGACACTAACCCCAACAGCGTATCATACAAATTCAAACAATAATTTCCTTAATTTTGTCAAATGTATGTAGAATAACAATTACAAATTCCTTTGCTGAAATGTCACCTGTAAGTAGATAACTTCATTTTTCCGTGGGAATTATAAACTTCCCTATTCCCTGTAGTATACGCGTTTTATTGTCCATACGCCTCGTATAGCAATGTCAAATATAGACCTATTATAATTACCGAGTGTTGTTAACGAACCGTACAGCCATCGTCGAACATGCACGGCCATAGAGCAGAACTGGCGACTATGTACTCGATATAGCGCCTCCATAAATAAAATATCTCGAACTGAAGATAAAAACTAGGCTCGAAAAGCAGCTCCAAAGACCGACCTAAAACAAACTAATCCCCATCTTCGTTTCCATTAAATTTCCATTTCCCAGTGCCTCCCGAGGATAATAAATTGCAAAAAGTACAAGAGACACTGGGTATTACAATGAAGCCGCGAAAATCTGGAGGAGTATTTTAAATTCAATGTATCAACGGGGCGTGAAGAGGTGCGGATCAACTGCCGTACAGCGAATGCCGCCGGGAACAATGGAAAAAACATTTTCCCATTGCCCCCCCTCCCCCAGGCCAACTCGTTCCAGTTTACCTCCATATTTCATCACGTGGCTACACGTTTGTACGTTCTGCGGAATTTTATTGCTCACAACGGACACGAGTTACGGGAATTCGCGAGGCAAAAGCCTCTGAGCCGACTGAACGTCGTCGCGATACTAAGTTGCAAATTCGATATTGGTCTCCCTCGCATGAGTTGCGCGAATAGTGGAGATGACATTTGGTAGTTTTCAATCGTTAGGTCGGGTGACAAGAAAAATAGAGGGAGAAATTCTAGTGCCAAGTGGCGCACAACTTCTTCTCATAGCATGCATAATGCTCGCATTCGCATATATGCATGGAGGAAAAATAATAGAAATGCCTCTGGCAAGTTTGCACCAGGAGTTCTGTGGGCTGGCGGTGAAAAAACTTCATCTTTGAGATCGTTTATCACTGGGGAAAAAACAGGTGTCACTGTGAGTGAAGTGCAAAAAATGAAATAATATTAAAAAATTGTATAAGTGATGAGACAGAGTCTTCGGCCGACTTTGCCATTGTCGGGTAGCATTGACGAGATAACATGGTGGAGAGGTAAGCTCTGTGGGAAACCTGCTCTCATAAATTTTTTATACGTGTTGGGAGGGGTGGGGGGGGGGGGCGGAAAATTATACCTGCCCCAGTAGGTGGATAGGAGGGAAGTAATGTGGGAGGGTGCATACAAAATTTTATGTCCGAGGGCAATTAAAATTTAGTTGTCTCAAATAATCGTCGTTTTAGGAAGCTTCTTTGGAACGATGAGCGATCATCTTCTGTAGTTACAGTTTGTTATGGGGTTATTATAAAATGGTGATTTTATTCACATCAAAAATTTCTTTATGTAGAGGTAAAATATTGTTTATACGATTTAGATTTACGTTTGAAGAGATAGTTGTTATGGTGTATACGTGCCTGTGAATCGAGAAAGTTACCAACCAAGTGGGAATTTCAATAAAGCCGAATTATCCGGGGCACGGAAAAAAATTGCATCCAACTTTTATGAGAAGATGACAAACTTTTAATGGAGTACTTGTGCTTGGGACTAATTTTAACATTACCAATTTGCAATTCGTGCATTTTAGATTATAGCCACGACCATATCCCTTTCGACAACTTTTTGACGATTGTTTATCCCCAATTATTAGAGACTCTTGCCACAAACTAAAATTATTCCGAATGTTGAGCATTCGATAATTGACGTTTATTAATAATATTCCCAATGTCTGTCTGATGTTACATAAAAATTTTGTCAGTCTCGAAAAGATTCTTTACTCGTACTTACACCGTTAGAAAAAAAGGAAATTTTATGAATTATCTTCCTCACGCGGATTTCACCCAGCCAGGACGCAGTATTTGAGGCTAGCCAACAGAATTTCATACGAAATTTCTGCAAAATTTTGGTAATTCACATCATGCCATTTACTGCATTCTATTTTGCCGAAATCCGAGTGAAAAAATTATTCGTCCTCGTACCACACACTCAGGATTTTTAGCCTTTAACATTTGTCACAATTGTTCCTAAACAACGAAGCTATTGGACAATATCCCATAATTTTGAAGCACTAGTGGTAGTACAACTGACTATTCATCTTCGCGTGGGCAAATATTGAGCGGTCAAGATAATTGGGATGGAAGTTGTCACTCTACAATACTAAATTCTCGAATTACTCAAATTTCATTCAATGCAGGAGCCCATCCAAATAGCCCATCCAAGTCCGCCCTACCACTTCACCGTAAATCAAGCCCCGAAATTCACCACGAGGTTCCTCAATGACAAATGTCAAACTGGTCAAAGTGCTCTCCGAGCATGCATCTTATGGATGTATCCGTGGTTAGAAACAAAGTTGGTCCGACCGCAGATCTCACTCGTGAACTAAACTTGGTATGAAGACGAAACCTCCCCCCGAGCTACTTCAGCCACTAAGTTTAATTATTAACGAAAGCCCTGGCTACAGTTGAATATACCCCGCGGCTATGAGACTTAGTTTTGGAACTGAGGAGAGCTAGCACATACGGCCGCCGAGACTTGTTTTAAAATTATCCAGAGACTTACTCATGTACCTTGCGTCAACAAAATGTTAAATGGTGAGAGGCCACGTTAACTGAGGCATAATTTTTCACCTGAGTTGAATTATAAGAGCCAGTGAAGAACAAATATAGGTCGTCGGCTCAGATAATTCTACTTTACATCCTTTATAAAGTCTGCACATGTAATGTACTCCTTTTTTCCTCTGCTTTTAAAGTTTTTTGTCCAGCCCATCCTCGCTTAACGGCAGAGCCTTTGGTGCATCACGCGACGTTGGTGTAATTAACTCCGAGAATAGTCGGGTAATAACAATAATAACCAGAGGTTAATTGTGCGAAAGATGAGGGCTCATACCCCGAGCGCTTTGATAAACATGGGCCATTGTTAAGGAATCAAAAAACTACCCAGACTCATTCCTCTTCGTCTCCCCCGGGAGAATTTAGAGTAATGAAAAAATATATTCACCCCGAGAATACCCTGAATGTTCGAGTGAAATATATGGTCATTGGGGAAATGAAACCATCTGATTTAATTGTCTGAGGTGTGACGTTTTGTCCGACGTCTTTTATTTTATTTATTAACTTTTCCCAGTATGTGTTACAATTTTCCAAACAAAATTTCTAGTTTATAACATGACTAACCATCGATTGCGTATTAAAATGAACAGCATTTTTTAAGAAGCTGTTTATTAAAGCAAATACCGACAGTAGAAAAAAATCGATTCGTTAATATAAAATAAAACGGAGAAAAGAATAATAATAAATCACATGTGACAATATTTTCAGAGATCAAATGAGCAGAGGTAAAAGAAACGAGCGTATTTCAACGGGGAAAAAAATTATATTCGTTTGTCATATTTTTGTCACTGCACATCATAAAGTATCGTACAACAGATGTGAGAAACCCACTGTCCTCTGCCTTGCCCGTAACCCTTACACAAGCCAATAACTCCTTTTTTTCTCCTCTCGTAATCTGCTATTCTCTCGTTTGTTTGCAGGTCGATGATGCAGTCAATGAGCTCGAGGGAATCGATCTGACTGATCCGGATCTCCACAAAGCTGCAACGAAAATCCAAGCGAGCTTCCGGGGTCACAAGGTGCGCCAGGAAGTGCCGGAGGCTCCCATCAAGAAGTAAAGCGGGGCATAGAACGATGTGGAAAGTAGCTGTGAGCCAAGAGCATAGGACAAGACAGAGTAGTAAAAACGGAATGAAGCACTGGACTTGATATCACATTTTTTTTATTGGTCATGTTTTTTTTTTCCTATTTCATTTTATGACCTTGCTCGAGTGATCGTAGAGACTGTCACAGGGATTTCGGTAAATCTGTTTGAGTTATTGAGGAGCGCCGAGGGCTGTCTAATCCCGAGGAAGAGCTGAATGGAATGAATACGATCATTGGAATGGGGTGGATTTTCCTTTTGTCTCCTACTGTTAAATACCTCTGTCAAGAACACCGAAAGTCGTGAACCACTTCTGCCTCACTGTAATTACGGCTGAGAAATTCTTGTGTCTCATGCCAACAATTACAGAGAATCATTCAGTTCATTATTATAAAGCAAAAAAAGTAACTCAATTTTATTCCAATTTTAATGTACTCCAGTCTATATAGCATCTCAAATTATTGAAGCCTACCTTCCCCACCGTTCATTCACAAATTGCCATTAGTGAGAACGAGAAGGTCCGTAGATAAAAAAAAAAAAGAATGACAAATGGTTAAATAGATGATACATGGAACTCTTAATTAAAATCTTTTTAATACACGAATATTTGTAGATGGTACACTGTAAGAATTGAAAGCAATCTTGAATAGGACGAGCGAAAACGTGTGTATTACAGACATGGTTGGAGAGGGGCAACAATTATGTAATTACTCATGCTTTGGAATTTGGGATAAATTGTTTTTGTAAGGATCCTCATGCAGAATGGCTGAGATAAACACATGTTTTGTGATTACGAAACACGAGGTCCACGCCTACGATCTCCCTATCATTTTTGTGCACAAACGTTTAAACGGGGCTTAAAATGTTAGACCCCATTTTTGCCGAGTGATTTAATCTAAAATAAAAATTTACCTTTAAATACAAGGGAAAACTGGAACAAAATCGAAATAATCTATCTATGTATGATAAACAAAAAGAACATTCAGAATAATGGGAACTTGCAGCATTTGATAATCATTTGAAAGTTGTATAACGAAATTATTTGTTTTTAGGACTGTTTGTGTTGTTTTTTTTTCACATATTTCTAATGAAAATCGTAATTGTGAAAGAACTTCATCCAATTTTTCGACTTTTGACACTCAGTCAGAATTTTAATTCCTACGTATTTCAGAACCGAATGTACTTTTAGATGATAAAGGACTATTGATTATGAAGGTGACGAAAAACAACAAGTATCCTCGCAAAGCCCTCCGGATGTCCGTAGCCGTGTACAGATATATCGAATCATTGCAATTATCTCGAATATCTGAAAGAACTTGCCCATCTCGAAACCACCGATGATTTTATTATTTCAATGATCAAAAAAATATTTTTACCCGCAATAGATATTCCCCTGTAGATTATAACAACCAAAAATGCTTGCGAATTCTCAGTTCGAGTGATTACGTAGATCGTGTACGTTGCTAGTGATGAGAATAAAAAGGAAAAATTATAAATTGCGATTATTAACGTTCTAGTCCATTTGCTTTGTTAGCTGTGAGTTGGTAGACAGTGTTTTTAGCAGGCCTAAAAACTTTATGTGATTATGTGTGAATTATTGCTTTGATTATTTCAATCGTCACGATATTAAATGACTAAATTATTCATAGTTGATAATATGAATTCCAATGAAGTGAAATACAATTAACATTAATATACTTTAAAATTACAGAGAATAATGGAAATATAATATTAAGTTACTAATTTCAATCATCATGCACCACGTTTGTAGATATGAAATAATATATGTTTTGTTTTAATTTGAATGAAACAAAAAAAAAACACCATTATCGGATACGTTGAAATGTCAATTGACCTAATACTCGATTCTACTCGATAAATTCCAGGTTATGCTTTTAGGCGACTAACGAAGATTTCATAAATAGATAATGTAAGTGTGATCGTAGAAAATGCATGGTTTTTACACTTTCCAGAAATGCTCTGCCAAAATTGGTGGATCAGTATTCACAAGATCAATAGCGATCATTACAGGCATGCAGAAAATTGATTTTAAAGACAACGGATAAATTATATTTGCATAATTTTAGCCACGTATTTGATAAGTTCAGAGTTCATCACGTGCAGCTTCTGAGTAATTGGAATAATAATGGAGGATATCTTTGCTGTGTGATAACGAAACATTTTCTAGGATGATGCTACTTTACTCATCGAGAATTGAGTTTATTGTGCTCACTGTGCTGAGCTAAAATGGCCGAACTATTATAACATAAGTGAAAAACAAAAAGAGAGAAACCAAGAAATTGTAATGTTACAGAACAGAAACAACTACCATGTAATGTAATCTGTTTGATTTAAAATAAATATTCACTAAACGTACGAATAATTAACGCATTGTTGATACTTTTTACAGGGAATACTTGGGATGGATGAGATTTACTCGATGAAAATCTTGGAATAGTACGAATTACGTGAAATTATTTTGTGAGCTTACAATCTTCAATTTTTCAGCTACATTTTTCACTTGTTAATTCCGTATTACTCTAATAAACAACCAAAATTACGTATTACGTTTAGAAAAATCCTATTAAATTGGAAATAACTCAAGTCCTTTTGCAAACCAAAAATAATTATTTATATCCCACTTGTTTCTTCTTTAACAAAAAATCGAGAAACAATTACCGAAATTTGGTGTTACATGCTTCGGATGCCTGCAAAAAACTGTAAAACCCTTTGAATATTTTCTCAGAACTTCGAAAATTGATAAGAGAATATTTTCTTCCATCAGGCAAATTGTTGTTGTTAAGAGTAATTTTTTCTCGCCGTGCAAATTCAAATAAACGCTTGTGTTCGTAGATGGCGTGGGCGACTTCCTGCGATCAATATGACTCTTTGGTTTAGGACTCTTCCATTTGTATAGCTGGATTTATCAATATACATATGTGCAGTGTTTACATTTCCGGATGTGCACTATAGGGATGGATTAGAAGGGGATTTATTTGTGTCTCATTGGAGGGTTGAATTGATCGGTAATACTGTCGGGTTCTACATAGGACATTTGGCTCGGGGGATTAGTTGGAATTAATAATTAATTGGACGGATTAAGATGGTGTTGATGGATTAAATTGTTACAATGGGAAAGCAATATCACTGTGATTATTGTGATAGATCGTTCAAGGATAATTCGGAAGTTAGGAAAAAACATTTGACTAGCTTACAGCATGCGAAGAATTATGCCGAGCACTACCGACAGTTTAAAGGTTAGTTTTATGAAGGGATCAATATGGAGGAGATTTTTGACATTAAAAAAATTACTTCATCAATAGTTGAATAACGTTTCGATATTTAAAAAATATCTGAAGTTTTCATGTGAATCTGCTGAATTTTCCCTGAATGATTGAACTTAAATTTATCTAAAAAATTAATAAAATTTATGGAACAATGAATTTATGGAAATTTCTGGATTCAACATGGAAAATTGGGAGTTTCTAAATACGTTGAAAATATCACACGTTGAAACATCAAAGGGTTAAACTGATAACTATCACTAGATATTGTTCAAGCCTGGGGAATTCGAGTAAATTGCAGAGTAGCTCGATCATTTATCACTCTCCAAGGATAATAGCCCTCTGTTATGATGTTAATGTGGGATAGAACGATTGAAGTCTCACGCGATGATTCTTTTGTAATGTTGCCACTCATCTCCAGATCCTGAAGATATTTTGAGAGAAGAATCAGCGAAAATATCGTGCAAGAAAATAGCTTCGGAGAATGGGTGTCCATTCGGGAGTAGCTGCCGATTCTCACACTATTCTGCTACTATGATGTGGGAACTCCAAAGAATTGGTAAAAATTATATCAAAATTATTTGGAATTCTCTGTTGGTCGCCAAATTTCTTGCAAATTTTTTGTTAAAATTGCTACATACTAATATGAAAAAATTGATTAAAAATTTACATATCATTTCCAAGTTATAGTACTCTTAGCTAAGCACGACTAAAATATTCGCTATGCCACCAACGGAGTGCTAAATAGTTTCCCCATCATTTCAGATCACCTAATCGACTCCATTAATGATTTCAGTATCTTTGAAGCATCAGAGAAAAATGGATAAATTTTCGTCGAACGTTCCGAATCCAACTGAAGTAATAAACGAATTTTTTCAAGACCCTTTGACCACCCCCACAACCGAAAATACTGATCAGCCCATCTGGAATATTCCCGCTGAGCTGAAAAATTGTTCAAATTTGCCGCCGTCGCTTTGGCCAATCACTCCAGCCAGCGTAACAGACTCAAATTTCCCGAAGTGGGACTGAAAATCCCTCCCACAGAGAACTCAAAGGTATCCTAACATATCTACAATGAATGTTTTATTCATTTTTTTGGAATAAAGAGTCAGTGGTTTTACTCACATGATCAAATGGTAATTTTTCGACAGGAAAATGTGTCCCATGAGACTTTTGTGACGGCTATTACAATTTTTCACTCCTATTACCATCATTATTTGCGAAAAAAACATAGTTTTTCATCTACAAATATAATTTTAGTGCTTTCCCTTGAAAATCTATTTGAAAATTCATTTTGTATTAGCCTAATTTACATATTTTTCTTTTAAAACTAGCGACAGTGCTACCTTCCAATTTTTCAAAAATAGTATATAATAACTGTAGCTTTAAACTCGTAAATTATCATATTTAATTTTTAAGTACAAATACTTTTATCCAATATTATTATGCCATATGATACATATTATATACGTACATGATAGCACATCTCCATCTAATTTTTTTAACAGTTGAAAACATTTTCAAAAGTCAGACTATTTACTATATAAGTACGCACAAAAAACCGTATTTTTAATTGTATGAAAGCTGCATCAGTGGCATCAGGCTTCAAAAAAAATTCTACACTTTCGAAAATTAGACTTGATGGGATCTCAAAAATGCCCTCCAATTAGCATTTCTGTAATGCTCACACTGAAACTGTTTGCGCACGACATCTACCAAGAAACCACTGAAATTTTACAGTCTTACTCGGCTGCCTCCGCAGTTGGTCGGTAATTTTCGTGCTCTACCATCTGCCCCTTCTAACGGCCACCAGAGAGATCAGGCGGCACACACAACAAAACCACTCTATAGTATCACGGAATCCGTTGTCCCGATCGCCTGGCACAAGCCGAATTCTTGTCAACACCAGCAGCGCTTGTGCAAAACAATAACAAAAGCCCCCAAACCCAACAATAAATAAACGAGTCAGTTCGAGTGTGATATCGCTGCAATAACTATGAAGTCAACCCGTGGAAATGACGAATTTTTGAACTTGTGCCGCGTAAACCTCGTGACGAGTGGTTGAAGATTGCAAATCGGAGTTTTCTGTTGGACGCCGGCACGGAGCGGAGCGTGATTCTGCCTGAGCCTCTCTGCACCAGTCCAATCCAACTGGTGAGTTGCTCAATTCCTTTTTTTCTCATTCAACTCGTTTATTACTTGCTGCATTCGCAAACACAACTTGACGATTTTTTTTCGAACTGGCGTCTGCGGACTCCAATACAATTGACACGTGATCGATCAATCTTGCGCTGCAAAGGTATTCAATTCATTGAATTTTCAATTCAATTGCCGGCTCTATGGTCCGCTATAAATTAGCAAGGGTATAGAGAATACGAGGATAACGAATGAATACGAAATTTGATTAAACTCCGGGAATAACCGCGCATTGATAACAGAAAATTGCTCAGTATTATGTATCATTTGATTACGTTTCGTGACGCAGAATGAGAGTGGATTACGCGAGCTTATGTATTATATGTAATTTTATTGTGAATTGTGAAAATGAGAAGGCAATTGGGCTTTGGTGGAAAATAGCGTCGATCAATTTTACTTTCGTGTGTATTGGAGTTGTAAAGTTGAGTCAATAAAAGGTTATTTATGGGGAAAGGGAATTTTAGGTCAACGGGTGAGTAGCGACAGTAGGGGCTGATGGGGGGAAAATCTGTTTGAACTGTAAATGAATCAGTGTTTGATTGTCAATAAGAGTTTCGTGTCAGCGTTGTCATCGTCATTCTGTAATTTAATGAACATCGATTGATACAAAATAATTCGATTAAAAATCCAATGGATGATGATCAGACATCGAGTAATTGAGTTGATTAGAGTTTAATTGGTTTATCATTCGCTGGAATAGTGCGCCAGTCATTTTAGACAATAATTTGTCTATATTGGAAACAGCTGCATGCTCCGGCGACTATGCAATTCCATTCAATGCCGAAGAGATCGCAACTGGTCTGCGAATATGGCGGAGCGAAGGGAGGGGGGTACGCAGCGAACCCCCTATGGATGCTCAGTGCTGGGATTCTGGTCTAGTTCCGCCTTTTTTCCATACCACAGTCGCCGATCCTTGACCCCTCGAAGAAAAATTGTGAAAGGGCGGGTAGAATCCTGGATGACTCATACATTTTTGAAGTCTGCCTAAACAATGGCTCACCGATAATTCATGGCGAGGGGAAATTTGTTCTGATGAAAAAATATTTATTCCGAGGGGTGAAATTCCAGGGGGTAAAGAGTAGATTTAGCGGAGGAAAATTGATGAACTTTACGTAAAGAAGATCAAAATTCTCCACAGAAATTGACTGTTTGCTACATGGCTATAATCCTTATAATTCAAATTGCTTTTGCATTTGTTTTTGACTCCAATCATTACGGAAAATTACGTAAAAATTTGTATGATTATTGGGAAACTTCTTCTCTATTTAAAAATAAGTTTGTGAAGACTTTTACTGAGAAGAAGTGGGAAGAAGAAATAAATTTTCCGGAAAAGTGTTAAAATATATTGGAGTTATGCATATTCTAATTATCTTAATCTGATTCTGCACATTTAAGGAGATAATGAATAGAATAATTTAACAAGGGTTTCAACAGTTGTAATGAACTAATGATTTAAGAGATACGTTTCACCCAAAAATTTCTTGAATACCCACTACTATTTGGTTGGTTGGATTAAGCATGAAAAAAGCCTCGTGTTGACGCGAAAGATCACTCTCGTGAAGCATGATTTTTCGGGGGAATGAATTTTTTCTCTCAGCGTTTTGGATTGTTTGTTATTCGATGTCTTTGCAGATGCTGACATCAGCCCATTGACTACATAAATATTAACTCGGGGATATTTCTTTCTCTTCTTCATTTATTTTATGGGAATTGGAATGGCACGTGGTTCACCTGGAGGCACAACTTCACAGGCATCACAATTTATTATAAGATATCGTTTAGTTCTGCATCCAATGGTTGAACTTGAACTGTGATTTCCGGGGCGTTACCTCGCCATCGCCAGAGGCGCACACGAGCTCGAGCCAGTTCTATAACTGAAGGTTTCACCGTTCCTATTTTATCTACGATACAATGGAAATGCGAGTGAATCATCTGATTGATTTCGTTACATGTTTGAGATTTTTGTGGTGATAAGGACTTTTCAATGTTTTTTCAAAGCGATTCAAAGCGATTCAAGTGGCTTTTGTCGATCCACGCGTCATGTGCATTCCTCAGTCAACACGTCATTATAGGAATCGAGTCGTTATCGAGTGATGAGAGGCTCTTCTTCACTAGAGAGACTGAGATTAGCCTTCGTTATTTTAGAGTGAATGGAAATGGGCAGAAGCACTGGTTGTCGTTTTCTAAAATTTTAGTTTCAAAATCAAAGCATTCATAAAATTCTTGACTCGTCTTAACGATTTAAAAAAAAATGTTTTTCATGGTGTACATCCGTTCATATTTCAAAGATATTCTGAAACTCATTGGGAGATAGATTTACATTTACTTGGAACTTCAACAAATTCAAACTTTGGATTAAAAATCGTCAGAATATTAAATATTTTGAATTATCGTACGCGCCATTATCTCATTGTATAAAAATTTGAAATAGCTCAAAAGTAATTTTCAAATCAATGAAATAGAAGTAAGCTCGCCGGGACATTTGAAAAATTCTCTGTAATTTTGCCTTGGCACTTGCAGCCGTTCAGAATCTCCCTGAGACTCAGTTGCATGTGCGATCACATGTGCACAATTTTTAGCCGATAAAAAAAATACATCCAGTCTACCCAGGCAATTTAACATCATTTATTTTGATTGGCTTTATGCGGGCGCCTTACGTCATGCGATTTCTCTGCCCAACGACTGGTAAATGCCTTGCTCATACGTTGTTGTCTGCTAAGCATCAAGTTTTATGGAACACTTGTTTTCCAAGTACGATTGATAAATTTCACGGATAATGTCATCTTCATTGATTTCACTCTGATTTTTAGCCATTGCTCTTGTCCCGATTGAATGGCTTTAACTCATTGGATCCCTAATGGCTTCCATTTCACTCGTCTTGACTGTTACGAGCCCCGACAATTCCCTTCGCTGTCTCTTTAAATTATCTGAAACATGTCAAAAAATATTCCCTTGTCTTCTTCCCTCCTGTCTCTTTTGTTTCTCCTCTATCCTCTTTGAAACCGGTAAGAGGACGCGGATTAATGTGAGGAAAAAAAGAAGAAAGGGAAGAGGAAAAAGTGGATAAGGATGCTGGATGGGAGGACTCGTTTGGATTTTTCACGAATCTACGTCATCGTTCGAGTTGAAGTGGATATTTGCAGGTCTCCAACACGAGACATGTGCAAGATGTGTCATTTAGCATGGGGAGACGCCTACATTGGAATCAAGTGGCTTTTTCTCGGTGTAAGTATGTGTGGCGCGATGCGCAGGCATACTACGCTCGTGTTACATTAGTTTCGTACATTGAGAAAGCAGTTTTGATTGAGACAAATACTAAACGAGCGTGAAAATTAGAGGATTTGAGTGTTATCAGTTGTTGCAGGGAAATCACTATATGAGAGAATCATTTGAATCATTTGGTTCATAGCAAAGAGATTTGTTGGGGACGATAATTTAAGTGGAGAGTGTGAAAAAATATTTTGCGCATTTCTTTGATTTTTTTCGCAGGCTTTTATGTTGTTCGAAAAATACTGTATTTCATTGATTTATTCATTTATCATTGTTTTTTTTATCGATTTCTTTACCAGTACATACGCGAAAATTCCCCGAATTTATTTATTTATTTACTCGTCCATTGATTTCGCTGCAAGGTCAATTAACCAAGACTTAATTCTTTGTCACAAAAATTCAATAACCCCCGCGGAATTTCGCAACAAAATTCATCATGCTCTATAATGAACTGACAAAAAAAATCGTAAATGGATTCTTTATCCCGCAATAATCTGCGGCCATTGAATAACTTCCAGACACTTTTGTTTCCTCTTCATTATTCATTACCAGCTCTCAATGGACAAAAAAACCCGATTTGCCAAGAATGCAAGGCCCCAGCCGCGTCATTAACTCGCTCACACAAACACACGGAGAATTAAAAAAATTACAGAGTAAACATAAAAACGGGTAGTTGAAAGATGATTCATTTGAACGTGAAAATTCTAAAGGGGAAACAAATGCCGAAGGAAAAAATCGTGTGCATTTACCGTTGATACTCCGGGACATTTCAATGGTCGGGTACCTAAAATCGAAGCCCTCAAGCAGGTATAGAGGTGCAAGGCCCCCGAGATTTCCAGTCTCTCGCCTGTGCGCACGATCAGTGAACCCAAAAAAAAGAGAAATGAAAAACAAATTCTTCATTATTCGATCCCTTCGTACGATACCCCATAACACAACCGCGCCGTTTACAACCTGCATTCTCATCTTCATTATCTATCGCGTGTCTCGGTACGAGTGGTTGACTGGTATGGGACTATTAAAATACAAAATAATCGAGAGATGATGCCAATTACGAGGCGATCAGATGATCCTTAATGCCGAGTTTATTTCTCGTGTGATTTTTCGTTCCGTTCCAGAGGCTTTTTTTTTTCATTGATTTTTTAACCTGCTGAAAAGACGAATCGACGAGTCAAGGCAACAGAGGTACACTCTGGAACACACCTCAAGGTCGTCTCTCTCTCGTTCTGGTTTATCGCCGGTCGCGCAAAATATTACGCAATTCTCAAGGTGTATTGCCGGTATATTCGTGATATGTATATTCAGTGGCACTGGTAAATCGTAGGACGACTGGATGTTTTAAATAATTCAGGGAATCATAGTCTGAAAGTCAACACTTCAAATTCACGTTTTTTTTGTATTTTTTAAACACCCTGGATTTTTTAAACAATTTCGATTTTGGTCGTATAAAACGAATTCACATATGGTATAAATGAGAAAATGGGCCGGAATTAATCGTCAATACCTCCTGATTAAATCATGGGAATTTAATGAACGTGGTATCATCTTCAAGATTGAAAAAATATCTTGAAACTGACTATAACATGGAGAAATTCGACCCTTTAATTGTTGAGTTATTGGCAATTGAAAAAAATCCGCTCGGCCCGCCTCTCCCCTGCACAGTTATAGAGCTTCAAATTGGAAAAAAAAATATACTACGCAAATTATTACCCAATTCTCGACGTGTATTGCCCGTATAGTCCTCATGTGTATTCAGCGGTGCTCGGAAAATCTAGGACAACTGGATGGTTTACAGTCGAACCGAATGGAATAGGATGAGGTGAGACTGACGAGAACGCGGGCAGACGTTTTTTTCAAATGTTGTGGATATAAACGTTCATAAAGCGAGAAGTCCTTTTATTACCATACATATACAGTTTGAGGGAGCGAGGGGAAGGGCCAATTTGCCTGAGGAATCTTGCCGATTTTTTTTCATTTAAGCCTACTCACGCGCCCCGAACGATTCTCGACCACACGCCGGCATCGCAATGTAAATTACCAGGTGCCGGAGTGCAGAAATCACCCACTGGAGAACGATGCTGCCCTATGGCCAAAGCTCAAAAATTCTCCCCCAGATGCTCACTCAGATTTTTTTTGTTTAGTTACTTATTAAAAAATTTCCTGTCCGCACGTATGCCCTCTCGGGTTTTCGCGTATTTACCCTTGCCAGCCCCTGGCCCTTCTTCAACGCATTTACTAAGGGCCGAGGAAAAACCTCACCCTGAGGGGAAAACCTTGGCCAAGTACACTCTTTTTACGAGACTCCCACTCGGCAATGAAACCGAGAAAATCAGAAGCGTCAGAATAATTGCGACCCGCGAACCCGCGAACCTCGCCACATCAGTCTAACACTAACCAGTCGCCCATTGCCGTCGATTAGTTACTTATTGATTTCAAGGGCCTTTTTTGGTCACTTTTTCATCTATCACCATTTTTACTCAGTAAGTTTCAATTATTCAAGTAAGGATTACTAATTGTTTATTGAACCGTTGCAATGAATAGCACATCTTGTCATATAATTAATATAAGGAAATAAATAAATACATGGAGGAATTCTGGCCGTTATGATTAGTGAAATTCTGGAGGTTTACGGATTTTCAGTGAAACATAAGATTATCTTGGTTTTTTTAAGCCGTATATAACCACTTGTTGAAAGCATTATTGATCGGATTATAATGGATTGGACAAGTTGTTCATGTAATGAATTGACCAGGAATATAATCTTACAATGGTGGATACACTGATAAAACTATTTTTGTTAACGAGGTTTCACGATTAACACCAGTCGTTGATAGCTAATGATTGAAAAACCTCGTTAACATTAACTACATTGTTGCATCGATTCCATTGGTTTAGAAATGTTACAAAACATTCAAAGCTTCATGAATCATCAATGATCATTTGACCTAAAAACCTTAATTCCATGAAATTCCTGAATCAAAATTTCCAGGGAGGAGGGACTGAATCTTGACGTGAATTAAATTTCCTAGATTTGAAAAAAGTATCTTAGATTGAGTTTTAATTGAATTTCAAATATTGTTAAATTTTTTGTTTTCATTACCGATCATATATTTTCTCTGGTTTACAATCATTTTTTTGCGCAATTGAAATCTACATAAATTGCGAGTGTTAGAGGTGTTTTGATAGTATCGAATGCAAATGCGTTTTTGTAGCTCCAGGTTCATGACATTTTTAATTCATTCCGTCATTGAGCCGATCGGTATCGTATTACGTACGGTCGGCAGTCTACCAGTGACATTTATGGAATGCCAAGACCAAGATCTAGTTACCCCTGGGCCACATACAGCAGAACACTACAAACCTCGGGACTGAACACCACAGCTAGCCTTACGGTCGTCGCGTATTAATTCCTCAGATTTTTTTCACCTTTTTTTTAGTATTCCATTGCCTTCCGTTTCCCTCTCGATGATGAAATCCATTCAGGCGTGAAGACTTCTGATACTTCATATTCCTAGCACGTCGGCCCCTTGATTTTATTTCTGCCTCCATTTGTTTTATTTCTGATGAAATCAAGCCACTTTTTTAGTGAAAATTGATTGGGAACTCGTGCTTTTTTGAAAATAGACGCCATTTGTTTCCGCAATCCGATTTGAATCCCTTAGATTTTTCATCCAAAATTCACTGCTTCCTTAACTAAAAGACGTCACACACCCGAAAAAGACATTGGGAACGACTGCCACTCTGAAAATAGAAAATCTAAATGAATAGGAAAATTAGCGTCTGAAAGGAAAACTTTCTATCCCACACTGCAAATTTGGCTCAATACGCAGATAAATATTTCTTAATACTGCTCCGAAAATTAAAAGAACTCTAAACATACAAATTGAGTGATGAAGTCTAGAATTCATCTAAAAAATTTAACTCCTGGATTGAAAAACGTCATTGACATGAAAAACAAGTTACTGGGAGATTCAGTTCTTCCGAAAATAGAAAATGTAAGTTATTTTCCAATTAATGTTTTAATTTCATTGTTAACATGAAATATAAAATTCCACCGTAAGTTCAATATTGGTTGGTTCAAAAATCATTGCCGATTCACGGAAAACAGGAAGACTGCCAAATAGACGTATTTCGAAAATGGAAAATTTAAGGTAATTTTGAAATTTCCATTCCAAAATTCACAGAAAAATAGTCATTATAATTGCAACTTTGATTACAAAACTCGGTCTCTCACTAACCGATATCGCACTCAATGTACATTTCGTAATTTTTCTAAAAATAAAACCGAGAGACACTCATCCAACTCTCAGTATTTGTGAAGCTAATGCCTCAAATACGCCTCAAATACGTAACTCCATCATAAAATCACGTTATCTCAACCTAAAGTCCCGCCAGTGTCATTTGCCCAAGCCGCAAGTATTCCGCAAGTAAACTCATGTTATCTCGTCGTTTTTCGCTCGCGTTGATATCAGATTCATACCTGCGGTTCAGCAAACTCGGTGGTTTTCTCATTACAATTCCGCCAAAATTCCGGAAACATTTGCCAAATTCTCAAAGCTCCAGTGGCTCCCCATGTTGAAAGAGCCTCATCAAACGGCCAAAAAATTTACTATTGAATTCTGCAGACATCGAGTTTCCCAACACCCCATCAATTTCTCCGACAACAACAATAAATAAATCTTCAAAAATTCGCCATGGAAAAGAGTTGTCAACTTTTCTCTTGGATCAGCGCCAGAGCTAACGCACGCAAGGAGAAACGCCAATCGATTCGTATGACTCTTGAGTGGAAGTCACGCGAATGCCTGCATTATTCACCCGACAATTCCCGGTGAAAATTTCAACGTCTCGTTTTCCTGAGTTGTGACTCACTCTGTAACGCATACCGAAATTCTAATCCCGTTTCTGAGGCATTTATATTTATTGGGGGAGCAGCGAGAGAGTCAAAGTGACTATCACATCGCGAGGAGAAAGAGACCGAGAGGTGGAGAATCGAAGGAGGGATGAAGTGAGAATACAAACGAGTGTCGACGACCCAAGAACTCAGATCATTTACGAGCTTTTCTCATAATGACTAAGCAGTATGAGAGTCACATGTGGGCGTAATGCTTCTAGATGTGGAGCAACTAAATAGTGCAGTGAAAAGAGACTGGAGTCCGCTGATAGAAAATATCGATTTTATGGATTTTTGAATATCAATTTTCTTTCATCATTAGATTGTTTGTTAAGTGGGATTTTTCATACATTTTTTGCAATACTACACTATGTCATTAGACAATGAAAGTGCGGGTTAGAGAATGTTTTCTATGGTCAAAGGAAAAAAGGGGCACTTTTTGGCACTTGTCACTTACAAATTAGCCGTTTGTTGTGAGATCCAATCAACCGACCGAAGCGAATTCATGACAAAATATACGGTTTTACCTTTTCATATATTCAGGACACTTTTTATTGTCCATCGCTCTGTCTGCAGACCCTTCCATAAACATTTTCGTAAAGGAAATTCGTATTTTCTGTGGAAAAAGTTTTATGAAGGATCATCTCGAGAATTCCTCGAAGAGATTCTCCAGGACGCTCTCATAAAAATTATTCATGCGCTATTATTCGAAGACGAACTTGACGCGGGGTGGGGCGGTGCCGTTGCATCTGCGGTGTTTATACATTCAAGTTGACATTTCCAGACGTTATATCCCGACGGGAATAGAAATGACAGGGCTTCCCCGCTGCATAACAACGAATAACTCGAGTCCTCGCGACCCCAGAGAAAATTACTCGGATCTGTGGAGTGCAATCTGCGTTGTCTAGAACTTAACAGGGGGATTAAACCGAAGGATACTTCACGCCTCTCCTCTCAGCTAGAGTAGCTGAGCGATAAGACAGGTGTGTGGCACGTAACGACCCGGAGGGATACCCGCACGTACTTTTAATGTTCCTGCAGCCATTTTCTCTCTTTACATTTTCTTTTTATTTACACCGCAAACGCTTTGAGGTAATCGTTAGAATTTATAACGCTTATCGTTTTATTTTTTAAATATCCGCAAGTTCCAGGCAATGGCAACTGGTGAGTTGCAGAAAAATAAAAAGTATATGTGAATTTAAAATTACCTTCATGAAGGGAATTGCAGATGGTGTTCGTTGTAGCGAGATAAGTAAAGGGAAATTTTCACACGGGATAGTATTTACTTGATGGACCAAAACAAAATTCTTCTATAGAGAGAATTTTATTTGGTGATCCACGTTTGGAAATATTGTCCATTCCTAATACTTCATAACACTCGAGAAAACTCTCATACTGCAGAGGCTGAACTCCGTCGGTTTTCTTGAAGTTTTCATATTAAAATATATTCAAATACAAATATTATAGTACATAAATTATGAAAGAATTTTGCGTTATATGAATGGTCCTTTTCCAGAGGGGAAATCTTTCGTAATTCTCATTACGTTGTAAATGCAAATATCTGTAAACATCGCCGTTGAAATGATGCTCTAGAAATGTTTCCCACGTGATTTTTCCTCATCTCCGTAGCCTCTGGTTTTCCTCGTTATCCACGTTTCTATTTTTCTTTCCTCTCTTTTCAACTTTTTTTCGTCTCCTACATCTGCCAGTGCTAGGAGCCGCACCGTTGAAGACGAGTCATCGTTGTGATGCTGCCTTGTGCCGAAGATAGTATCAAAGAGACGGAAAGGGGCTCGTCGCGTGCCTTCTGTCTTTCGTTTCCTCCAAAATTTACAGAACGAAAGGAATAGCAGGGGCAAACGAATGGTTTAATTGCTTTACGTTATACTCACTTGATTCGTTCAAGTCTGAGAATGATATTTATGTTATTTTCCCGGTATTCGAGGGAAGAAAAATATCTGTAATTAAATATGTCTGGAATATGCCAGTAAAAAGTGTCAACTTTACGAATTTATACTCTTATTTTTTGTATTAATTCAACATTGTTTTTAGACGATGAATGTCTCCTTGAAATTTCAACTTATTATGGACTTTAAAATATGACGGTTATATCATCTCCATTGTTGTTGAAAGAAAAATAAAACGCGTCCAGGGTTGTCAAGGATTTGCTACCAAAATGTTTACTCACATCCGCAAACATCTTGATATATTTATAGTTGCAATTCAATGATAAGACGTGCAGTATCTCCTCCGGAGAAAATGTAAAAAGAAATAACTGAAACCTGTGTAGAGTTAATTTTTCCCATGTCCGATAGTGCAATCTTGTCTTCAGCAAAACGGGTCAATGAAATACAAAAGATTTAAATGAATAGGACGACGGGGATTTTTTTCAAAATCGTCAGGTAGATTTCATACACAACTCGTAAAAGCAACTTCCGGTGTCACCGCATATATAGAACATCCGCCATTTATACAAACGCCACATACACAAGCGTAAGAGGAGGAGGCGCGAGGTCATGCGTATCCTGCACACGTGGTGGGAGCCTCTTTGGAACCCCTTGGCATATCTTTTTATTTCTCTTTCTATTTCTCTCAATGTTCCCAATCAGCCTCCGATGTATACGGTCAAATTGACATGGAAAAAAATTGTGGAGGCGAACCGAAAAAGGCGACAGTCGCTAAATACGCCTTCGTTATTTGAAGCGAGGGCGCGTCCCCGGGAGAAGGCGAAATGGAAAATCGGAAATTCCTATTTATCTGTAATTATACGTCCACGCATGATAGGCGAAAATTGTCAACTACACGATGAATTGACATATTTCATGCGCTATTATGAGAGAATTCTAATTTCATGCACAGTTTAGTAGTCATTTTCAGGAGAAACAGGTTTTATTCTAGTTGGGGAGAATAAAATCATGAAATTTTAAATTTTACTGATGATTCACTCCATTTTAATTTAACCTGTACTGAGAAAGTTCTATGATTCAGGCAAATATCTTTGTTTTAGGAAATCAAATTCACGAAACTCATACACTAAACCTCGCTTTAAATTATCGTCAGAAAAATATATTTAATTGGCAAAATTATATTTTTTTCTCAGTTGAGTGAGAGAAATTGAGTGTGTGGCATTTTAGGATGAAAGGGGAAAATTATTTACGATGCAAGTGAAAACAGTACCTGTTATGCAAGCCTCGCGCGCGACTTATTAAATCTAGTTCTTCAATTCATCTCGGCAATTTTCTTTTCATAATTTTTAGCAACTGATTTTTTTACTCAAGTTAAACTGTTTTAAAGAATTCTTATAAATGTCCATTCCATTATCTGATTCGCTTTTGTTGCTTACAATCAATTGGACATTGAAAAAAAAATGAAAGAAAAGTAAAAATATAGCGTAACAATCAGGAGCAAACTATATATCTCAATTTGACTGGGCTACGTCCGTAACAAGCCGTTAGTACCATCTGGATTATCTCGAAGTACAGGCATGAGAATGAATATTCATAAGATGAAACATGTTTGATTAATGAACATCGTTGACAACTTGTGCATGAAAATTCATGGATAATTTTGTTAAAACCGTCGGAATTACCAGGTTGCATGAAAATTCCACTTTTGAGATATGACTTCCTTTATTTTTGAAAGTCAAATGAGAGTTCCTTATTTCACAGATAAAACCTCCCTAATAATTCTCCCTAATGAACGAGCATAAAAACCGAAATTCGCTCCTGATAATATCATAAAGAAAGCGAAAGCCCATTTTCTATTGTTTCGAGTCTAGTAACGTTATCCGATCGGGGTTTTTATCTTTTTATTTCGTGCGAACGTTACGGTCCAGCATCACGGAACCGGCATCTGGCTGGCAAACGACGAGATCTCGACCCCCTTTATTTCTCCAATTTTTTTTCTCTTAATACATCTTTATTCTCCACAGTGCTGCACACTCGTCGTTGTTTTATCGCATTTCCTTCGTCATTGGGAGCTCCAGTGTCTAGTCGCCGACACGAGACCTTCGGTGAGAGGGTGTCGGGCGCCGACAAGACCTTCCCCCACATTCCTGACGTAATCCCGATCATTTTCAGACTCATGTGAGCTGAGTTTTATGCTTTGCAAGTGTATTTAAATCATGACTCCTCGCAATCCTCTTCGGGCATGAGTGGGGACACTTCGGGTACTTGAACATGTACTTGAGACGTACGAGAGGATAAGCGCTTTTACGCTGGAGATTATCGCCGGCAAAGAGTGAATTTATAAACTGAGAAACGTTTATGGGAATGAATCAAAATAAGTCTTCATTTTTTTGTCGTTTTCTAAATAATCCCGTCGCAGATGTTCTGACAAAAAATAATACTTCATTCTCGGCTGTCGGTGTCGCTTTTCCTAATTTCCAAAATTTTCGATAATTTTCTCTGTCATGAGAATACGAGAATTGTCATTTCATGGAATACTTCAGAAATTAACAGATTTTTCAGTAACGAAATACTTGGAAATTTCTTGTAAATGAGCGGTTGTTAAAAATTACATGATTTTTTTGGTTTGAAATTTTTAGAGTAGTTTTCTAACAGTTTCCTCACATTTTCTATACAGTTACGACTATAAGTACTAGACCAGTGGAACATCTCAATTAGAATGGTGTCTGAGTTTTGACTTATTCATAATCACAGCTCTCGATCTAATGCCTCATTCTCTGGTCTCGACCTAATCGATTAAGCAGTGGTACAGAATACATTATGCGTCATAGTTTATTCAAGGAATCATTCAATTGAGAAATTTTGTGAAACTCTGACCCTCACCATTTCTATTTCTAATAGTCATAATTTCCGAGATATTTATATTACGAGCTCGAACGCGCACTATCGCAGGCTGTAATTGTGACAATAAAAATTGAAAATTTCAAATTAGCCGCTTTAGATGCCAGTGAACCAATGAAGAATAAACGGGACAGCCTTTCGACATTTTCGATTGGATGCGAGATCTCAGGTGTGTCCATTTTGTTATGGAAGGAGCGGGTTTTTCTCATTCACCTGGTACATTATGAAATACAATGAATCGAAATTTCCCTCCTATCCAAGTCCAACGGGAAATAATTATCCAAGAGAACACTTGCTTCGCATTGGAATTTCGCTATCCCCAATGAATCCATTCATTCACCTTGAATTTCTGAAGGAACTCCAACTGCAAAAGAGGAAGCCGGATTAATTCAATGTTTTCGTTATTTACCAATGATCGCGGATACCAATTTACGAGGCAAAAGAATTCTCGCAACTTCTGGTGAACTAGTTCACCATTCGAAGAATTAATGTCAATAGCGACTGGAGCAGTCATTTTTAATCAAATGGATCTCGGAAGAGAAGTGAATACCGGATACTTAATTGAAATGGCTTTTCCGTTTTTTTCTAATGAATCGAGTACAAATAGCTAGGGCTTGTAAACTAAGTGAAGTAGTCCAGGCAATTGTCAGAATATTTTAATTAAAAATTGCAAACGAAAATTCTCATAGGGTATTGGAAAACATCAAAGAAATCATCTAATTTAAATACACATCTGAAGACTTCCAAAATCGAAGACGTTGTCCCTGCCCAAATAGCAATGGACCCCCTCAGAATTTTAATAACATACGTTTCACACCGCTCAATACAAAAAAGATAATAAATAAAATATAATTTGCGAAGAGTAACCACGAGAAAATAAGCCCTCATTAAAGTTCCACAAAACCTTCCAGCCTTCCCATTAATAAACCTTTTTTTTTTCTTTATTCAAAGAATTTATGCAAGAGTCACTTACAAACTTTCGCGGAAGCGTATTGGACCCTCTCCCTGGCAAAAACCAAGGGACAAAGGACTCATTCTGGTGGTTTATCGCACCGTTATACTCTCACCTACGTGTGAAGATGCGGTTGGAAAGAAGAATGGAGGGCAGAAAAAAAAAGTATATAAAAATTTCGAAATGAGAAAAATAAAAATGAGTAAGGGGAAAAAGGGGGATATGAAAGAGGCTCTCAAGTTCACGGATGGACGGGCGAGGCCGAAGAGTCGAGGTATATCCATTCTTTTATTTCTTGTCTCACGTTCTTGCACGGTGGCACTGAGCATATAACGTTACACGCTCCTCTCTTATGTGGCACGTCGATGCTGTCACACTGTATTCTCTATTCCCCTCACTCTCTCCCATCTCTCATCGTGGTTTTATTTTCAATTCAATGGGATTTCTGTCGCGCCAAAAACGTGGGACAATCGTGGTCCAACTATTGGCCAATGCGATTTGCCATTTTTTCTTGTTTTGTTCAATCCATTACGCCCTTTCATAAGTATAATTTATCGCTTCTCTATGTCATTAAATTTTAATGAAAATCTTCACCAACGGAAATTGACAAACGAAGGGTATAAATATTTATTTGATCACGATTTAACGGAGTATCTCACATACACTCGGAGATAAGTTTATCTTTTTTCTCAAAGATCCTCCTGAATTCAATTGTAAGCAGTGACTCCAGTGGATCCGATTTCACCCTCTCCTCTGATCTTTTTTTAGGCATTTTGTTGGTCTTTAACTGGGGTATCGCTGGGGGAGATGGAGAATAAACTGACTTTCACGACAAATTTTACAGGAATTTTACCGGGGTTGTTCATCCCACATTGGTAAGAATCATCTTAACGAGTTGAAACAAAGTTTAATTAAGCACAGTGTGCTGGAGTTCGTATGCTGCGGTGAACTTTGACTATCGCGTGCTGTACGTACACATGTTGGAATAGGAGTGAAAACAATGATACGCCTTGTGACTACTGTGTCTACTCATTATTCAGTTAACCCTTTTTAGTGGCAGTGAGAATTATGTGGTGGTGCTATTGACGGTGGATAGAGTTTATGGAAACATTGGGAATTGTCAATTAGGTGACAATTGATTTAAATTGTGGATAGCATGGGTCAATAGTTTGAGTGTAATGGATATGAATGATTGCAATGTATGCGGTTTTGGCAGAATTACAAGACCATTTAAACTCCGTACTGTGAAAAAATGTCAAAATTTTCTCTTGATTTTGTTTTTGCAAGTTCCATCTCAATTGCTGGGAATTTCGTTACTAAAAATTCCCTAATTTGGAAAAAATATTGAAATATTCCTACTAACTAAATCAATCAATCTCTATTCATGTACAGAATTCACTTCAACGCATAAAAAATCGTTTGAATTCTCTCTGTACACTTTATAAAAAAAACGATAACTTCAATTTTTCCCTTATCAAAACAATTTTATCTCATCGAGTGGAGACCTATATCGGTAAATCGATATCGGTGTTGAGTTTACATCGACATACAGTGTCAGGAGCTCGAATTACTCCCGCCGAGTAGACCCAACAACGGATTGAATCGAATTTAAAAAAAATCAATTCTCTCGTTTTTATTTTCAGGAATGGCTAGTGCAGGTCTGCAGGTGCAGGACTCAGGTCGCGTCCTGAGGGTCCAAACCGAAGCTCCACATCTTGTTTCAATGGGCAGTGGAAGATTGTCCACCGCTGTAACTCTTCATCCACTACCAGAAGGTAAACACGTACTCCGATACGATGGGAAAAAGTGTAATAATTGATAAGCTCGTATCTCGGATAACAATGAATCATACTCTATTTCATAGGTGTTGAAATATTAATTCTAAGAATATCATTTTTCATCCGGTGATTTTTTCCCATTGACGAAAGTTGAGTAGTTCTCAGAAGCGATCAATTTTGATTGCAGAGGAAGTTGAGGATCTGTCCCCTTAGGGAGGGAGATCAAATCGCAGGGTGAGGTATAATTCGCTGCGATTCTTGGAAATGTGTATTTCGCGATACTTTCATTGAAATTTTGACTTTTCTAATTAGAAATTCATAATTTGATATACCGAACAAATTAGAGCATCCTCCTGTTAAGATTTTTCTCTTAAATTTTTTTTCAAAGACCGAGCTAGAACGAAGTAATATGAAATAATAAAAAATTGTCTAGTTACCAAAAACAAATCAACACTGAAACCCTTCGTAAATTGAATAAAAAATTCAATTTAAATTTCATTTTTTTCGTTCACCGATTGTTCTTCTGCGCGAAAACAATGGGCTCCCTTCTGTTTTACCTCGCACACACCCACCCCACACAGAAATACCTGAAAAAACAAAGAACAGAAAATATGTAATGCCGATAATATCAGTCACCCTTTACCCTTTTCGTGCAGCAAAGCACATGGTACTTCCCGCCATGGAATATTGTCCAGCTTCCCGTATGATTTTACAACCTAAAAGTTCGCGTGCAACCGAGGTATTCCGGACGAGGAAGCCGCACGTGCGGCCAAAGTGAATACACTTACAATTACACTTAACTCGTGAGGAAAATAACACATGTAGAAAAGTATTTGAGAGGCGTAGCTCTAGAAGCAGAGGACAGTAACCCAGAGCGCACTCTACATACTTAAATATAGAGTTAGTTACCTCGGTGCACAATATAAATTATTGCATGAGTCAATGCAACTTGAGTTTTACACCACATACCCCCAGTCTCTCTCTCGCTCTCTCTCTCTCTCCAGAGTGATGTATTTTCAGTCTACGTCCAATGTCGCTTTACGCCCCGTTAACTCCCGACTCCCCCCCGCCTTCCAGTCCCACCTCGCCAACCCCTGTTTTATTTCATCTACTGTTTATTCATGATTATAACCAAATGCTCATAATTCTTTCGCATTATGTGCAACTTTCAGCGAGTGAAGATGACCGGAAATTGTGAGAAACGAGCAGGCCGATCTAGAATCGCGAGCACGCCTCATTGTTCGACTTCCTCCAAAGCCATAAGCCGGAAGTCACAATTATTACGTTAATAATGCACCCGGTGCACTCCAGCACTACCTACGTATGTTCTCAAGGCGTTGTACCATGCACACATCGCGTTATTGTTAATGGGCGTTTAAGATTGTGCGACGAAACATGTCCCAAATTGATTTTCTCAGCTATCTCGCCTTCTCATCTACCGATTCAGATTGACGAAAGAAATTCCCGTTACTTTATAATTTCATTAGATAGAGTTAACCCTTCTTGAGTGCAAACAACGGAAAATTTGTTTGTTACTGAAGTAATGTTGAATTGAGAGTTTCAAGAAATTTCCAATTTGAGACATTAGAATTTTCAATTGGATTCTAAAGGTCTCGATGGCGTTTCTTTTCGGTAGTGATATTCAATGTAAACGAATCCATAGTTTCAAGAAGTGTAGACAGGGAACAATTTTAATCAATTATTTATGGAGCTGTAGATCTGCTAATGATGATTGTATTCAGTAGGAGGTTTGCTTTTGGTATTTACAGTCAGAGTAATACCTATAGAATTCAGAGTAGTAATGCAACTACAATGCCATCGACTGGAATCCTTGGAAATTCGTGCACCATTGATCACGCTCTCCGAAGCCTGGTATATTTCTGACTTCACCAAGTCCCACTCGACTCATACTCCAACTAACATTTCCAAAAAGACCGAAAATCCTCGGGTTCCCACTCGCGCCAAATACTAAATATAAATCCACCTCCGGTTCTTTGTAGAAAGCCACCGTCGAAAATGCACTCAGTGCAGTCCCCATCACTGACGCAATTCCCATGTCTTCTGGCTCTCTGAAAATCCCTCTCAATGAATTTTGAAGAAAATAATCAGTGGTACAGAATCATTAGTTGACTCGTTTGATTCGATAACCTTGTCATTTTTGGTTTATTTATGAGTTTCGGAGAAAATGTCAGAACATTTTCCTTGAAGCTTTGACCTTTCGTGTGTAATTTTGTCTCTTTTTTTTCTCAAATCCCATAATTTTCAAACAATTACTTTCATTTCAACCGGAATTGAAAAATCAATTGAATAAGACGTGGAATTGAATTTTCCGCCTATGGGGAGAAAGTACCTGACGATTTTAGGCCCGAGAATCACCGACCGGTTGAACAACTTGGATTCTTTTATTTCCACTTCTCTAGTTGATTTTTACATTATTGTTTTGTAATAAATATGATTGTCCACAGGTCGTGTTATATTGGGATCGGACAGAAATGCTGATATACCAGTGTCAGGAACGGGTGTTGAGGCAGTGCATTGTGCTATCGAGAATAATAACGGAGTGGTCACTCTTCATCCCATAAACGGAAGTACATCCATCGACGGCAACGTCACAAACTCATCCGTGAGACTTGCACAAGGTGGGTCAATCAACATTTATGAGCATGAGTGCACTAAAAATCTAGACACTCGGTTTTAACGTTTTCCAGGGGGAATCGTGGGGAGATCTCGTAAAATCTCGGCTAGCACTCGATCTTCTCTGAAGTAGTTACGATGCGCGTGAAGAATTTTCATTGTTAACTCCAAATTTACAATTGGATTTATCGAGAGTTTTTATTCTGATTTTTTATGGTCTTGGAAGGTCCTTTTGTAATTAACTTATTGTACTGGGAGAATTATAGCAGTGAAAAGTTTCCGGTGAAGAAATTGTGAAGTTAGAATTCAAGTGATAGCTGATTTTTGTTTTTCGTTCTGTGGTGTAATGGGACTTTCATATTTTTTGCAATATTTTTCCCAATTTCATTGGAATTAATTAAGCGACAGCCGGTGATTGTAGTTGAGTGCTACTGAAAAGAAGTTTTAAAATTGTGGACTTTGGACTAGTAAAATTGTTGACGTCTGGTGCGGAAGTTTTTGCGCGTTGCGAATGTTCGCGGAGTAGATGAAGTTGAACGGATTACTTGAAATTAATTACTGTAATCAGTTGACGAAGAGCTACAAGTTCACAGAAACCATATTGAGATCGGATAGGAAACGTAAATTCATAAGCAATATTTTCTAACACTATTAGATCACACGAGTGCAGGAAAGAAATAATAATTTAAATGACCTAAAATTTCAATCTATTAACAGGCTCCTTGCAGAATATCTGTCTAAAAATCATTCCTTGATCCTATTTTAAATATTTCTTTCCGTATATCTCTATCAAACACACAAAAAACTAATTCCAAGTGAAATTTCAGGTTGCATGATATCAATCGGCCGCTCCAACTACATGCGTTTCAACCACCCAACAGAGGCGAAACACCTGAAAGCAGTGCTACCAAACTCCAGAATATCAATGGCGCCAATAAGTTTCTCCCTGTTCCCGGAAAATACAGATCTCGAGCGAAAGCCTCCTGTGGCTCCGCGGAAATCTCCCCGGAACTCCTGCTCCGACGATGAAGTTGGCTTTCTCGGTAAACTAACAAAATTCGAGATGCTGGCCCGTCAGAGCCGTAACTGCGTATCCCCGAAAGTATTCCCCGCCGGTTCCCTAACGACAAATGTCCCCGCAGACCAGATTCTCGGTCACTCGAGATCCTCCAGCCTATTATCGCTGAGCAAGAGTCACAATTCACCGCTGCAGAACCTCACGAATTTCGATAGAAGCAGATCAAACACACCGGTCCACATTGGTAGTCCAAGTCATTTGGGTCACGGGGATGAGCACAAAAATAGGATTGACAGTAGAACACCCAGTCGGTCCAATACACCCAACAGTTATCACACATCAACGCCAAATCACAATCAGATTCAATTGTACAGCTCAACAGAGGCATATCTCAAGACTTGCAGACCCAATTATATCGAGAACAATGAAAATCACGGATCGCTGGGTAAATTTCACGGGAATAGCGTCGATATAATGTCGAGGAGTTTAACTTGCCAGAGGTCCAGTGATTACGATAAGTTTGGACGTGAATTTGATATGAGTCAGAGTCTGATTGTGGCGAAAACTACCACCACTGAGTATCTTCAAGTTGAACAGTATGGATCCAATCCAAACTTGTGCAGCAGGCCGGGTGTACACGGTTCGAATGGATCTTTCAATGCCGTCAGCTGTGGACAGGGTTTTGGCTCGAATTTCATTGGTAAGAGGATCCAACCACCGAGCCCAGCGTTTAATCGTAATCCGAAGTATAGCGAGCAGAAGAGAATTCAGGGAAGGGTTAAGAGTCCTACGCCCAGTGTTGGCAGTGGATGTTCGCTCGAGGAGCTCAGAGAAAGGCAAATTGATGCCGAGAATAAACGAAAGGAGGCTGAGTGCAGGAGGAAATTAGCACAGGAGGAGAGAGTCAGGGAGCAGGAAATTGAGAAGCAGGAAAAAATGAGATTAGAGGAGATTTTAGCTATGTGCGCTGAGTATGAGAGACAGACTGCTGGTGAGAAACCGAGACAACCAAATAGGTGAATTTATTACCTGTATTATTTAATTAATTCATTCATTTTTCTATACCTGGTTTTTTAGAAGTTTGTGGAATGAGTGAGGTCTATTTATCAAAATGATCTCAGACGAACTGGAATAATTATTAATTTTTAAGAGGGTAATATTAAATTCGTTGAATTCGAGAATTGCCCTGAAGCTTCTCTGTACGAAACACGTAATTTTCATTGATTAACTCATCTAAAATTTACAGTCTTCATTGTTTTTCCATAAAGTTTTAACTTACCTCAGTAAAAAAAAATCTGCAAAAAAATCACATCATCTCCATTCTATAAAAATAATTGAGTAAGACTGATTGTATTCAATATTTGACATCTCTTATGTCTTCACATTAAATCTTTCTCAATATTTTTCAGAATTAAAACTAATGGATCACTGCCACGTGATAAGAGACCGGGCTATACTTCCCCTTACAGCCCAAAAAGTCCATCCAATCACCAGCGTCATTTTTCCTTTGATTCCCCAAAACAGTCCCCCCCAAATTCCCGATATCCTCATCAAAACGGAAATATTCCAAACAACATACGTGCCTTATCCGACCCACCGTCCTCACCCAACAACAATCGATCGCGAAACTGGTCAAGCAGTCCCACAAACAGTAATCACGGCTTCTCTACCTCGATATCACAAGTTCGAGGCCCCAATCACGAGAACGCCAAGTTCCAAAATGGTGAGACTGATAAACGAATCGACATACCGAATCAATCGTCCTTCAGTACTATACAACTGAATGGTACGAGAATAGCCAGTAATCCAGTGCCTAATTATGTGAATACATCGGTTAATGGTAGCAATAGCATTTACGAAAATGTTGTATCACCTCAAAACAACAATCACAATAATACACTGAAGAGAAATGGGCATTTAACGAGTTCCTGTGAAGTAATCGAGAATAAACTAGCAATATCGAATGATGATTTGCTCGAGGCTATTGAGCAGTTATCAATGCTATCGAAATCCAAAGACAACTGTGTCACACCAAAAAAAAATAATACCGAAAGAGATAATGCTAAATCGAATGAGGCAAAGGCTGATAAAGAGCGGAAAGAGCTTGAGGAAGAAGACAAAAAGAAATATATAGAATTTTTGCAAAATGAAAAAGTTCATATTCTTGGAAATATGGAGATGCTGAAACGCAGTATTGCAGACATTGAAATTCAGGAGGAGGAAATAAGCAGAGAGGTAGTATATAATTGTACTATTTATCAATGAGTGATTAGTGGTAAGAACTAATGAGCAAATTGTTTTTGTTTATCGGAATGTTTCCGTTTATTGGATTTTTTGTTGCATTTCCTGTTGTTGGACTATTATATATTATTTAGAAAAATATCGGCAATATCCAGGTCTGGTTAGGATTTGATTTATGATCAATTACGGGTTAGCCGAGGTTTAGTCCAAGGTTTAAACAATACATAAACAATATTCAGCTAAGTGATCGTTAATGAATAAATTTCTAAGAAAATTTAATTTTAATTTGTTGCAACGTCAGAAATTTTTACTCAGAATTGACCGCATACAAACATTCATTTTGTAAGTAAAAAAACATTACTATCCATTGTTGACCAATAACGAGTCTGTTCAAATTGGATGCTGACGGTCGATACTTATTTTTGAATCTACCGCAAATGTCAAAATATTATTGCACTCTTTCGTCTTGGATAATTCATGCGCGAGTCGTTACGTCATAGCGCCTTATCTGCGGTTTTGGATATGCCGACCGACTAGTGTTTGAATGAACATTCTTCGTTTACTTCTCTATTCCTTGTTCCACAGTTGACCATGTGACATTCGTCATGAGTGCTTGGTTTTTCACGAGTTTATCTCCAATTTCCAATAAATTTTTTCACTCGCCACTCAAGAGTGAGAATAAAGTGCACAAAGTTTTTTTTTTTAATGAGGTTTGTTTTCACCATTTGACAGGAGAAAATGTTTTTGTTGGCTGACACACTGTACAAGAAATTAACGTGCGAGGTGTTGTATAGTTTCAAATCCGAAATAGATTCACTATTTGCGATAGCGTGAAAATTGGAAATTAAGAGCCACACTCTTTGTTATACTTTGCAGCTTGAATTGGAGAAGGCACTGCTGTCAGCTGAATACGAATCCGAATCCCTGAAATTAACCACTGACGAGGCGGAGAAAATCAGTTTGCAGATGAGAATTAACGACCTTGAACGTGAAATGGCAGATGACACAGCGAGTCAGGCCAATATGCAGGCGGAGGCTAAGAGACGAGTCGAGAGAGCCCAAGAATTGTGCGACAGACTGGAAGATGAACTCAAATATTGTGGGGACGATAGTAAACAGCCCGAGATTGCGGAAAAATTGAATGCACAGCAGGAAAGCCTTGAGACGGAACGAAAAACCTTCGAGGATCTCGAGTTTCATCATTTGGAGGAGGAAGCCAGTAAATTGGCGACGAGGGAGGAATTGCAGAGGTATGAATTTACGATTCAGTGAAATGTTATCGATAACAGTCTACTTCATTGCTCATGAACGTTGACAAAACTGATCGAACTACAATTTTAGATATTTGAGTGAACTTTCGAATAAGATCGAAGCGAGACGAGCTCAGTTGAATCATCTGGAGTCGCAGAGAAGTGTTGCAAAATCAAACGCCACTAAAGAATCGAGAACCCTCGAGAGACAAAAACTCGGACACATGAGGAGATTAGAAGAAGTAAGTATAAATTACAAAAACCACTTTCTTGAATTATTCTCACTTCTTACGAGAAATTGTTTACTCATGACGCAATTGTTCTGCAGGGTCGTAACAGAATACGTGCCATCGATGACGAATTGGAGAAATTGACGAGAAATACAGCGGAGAATTCCGAGGACAAGAGGTCTCCGAGTAGAGAAGATTTTGATAGAATTTCGAGAGTAACAACGGACTCACCAATTGTGAATAATCAAGGGAGCTTGGGGAGGAAGACTATTGAATCATTGAAGGAGATTGAAAGAAATCGCCAGCTGCATTTGGCTAAACAGGGGAGTCAAGTGATATCGGAGGAGAGACGCAGGGTCGAGGAGTTGAAGAGGCGGGTGCAGGATGAAGTTAGATCACAGTGGGAGGAGAGAAAACTCAACTGCGCGTCTTTCAACAGTGTTGAGTCTGGAGAGGAGTCTTCGAGTTATTCCACTGGGCCAACTGAAAGGTAAATAATGTGAAGACCTAATACCCTAGACCAATTATTAGATTCCACCATGTTCAATGGACCTCATGTTTACAAGTGTGCAAATATAGACAATACTTGAGAAAGTGCACACATTTTAAAAATTTCGTTCGGATGAATTATCATTTTGTTTGAAAATTATCTGCAATAACGTAGAAGTAGTGATGGAAGTTACATTTTTTACTTGCATGGAGGATACAAATTTTTTAAAGCTACAAAATTTATTTTAATACAGAACTTTTTCATCTCATCTCAGTCTCCAAATGGTCTGCACTAAATTTTATTTTTTTGATAAACGACTTATTTGAGAAAATCTTTATTTTTCACTCCGTCTATGATACAATCTTTCATTATCAGGGTTTGCGATGTAGCCATCACTGGTTTGAATTCTGAAATAATGCAATACTCCTACATTACTTGTAGAAATTGATATTATTTTTAGTGATGCGTTCTCGTACGGCAATTACTTATACAATCCAGTTTCGCCAATTTTCTTTCCAGAAAAAAAAAACAGCAACTGGTATTTTTAAATGTCTAGAGGAACATGTTTCTCCACGAAATTGACTATAAATAATGGTTTGTACGTAGTTTTACGAAAGCCTATGATTTCTCATTCTCTTCGGCTGACCTCTACCCAAATGCATATAAAACGCGGAGGATTACCAACATAAAACATCATCATTATTCAAATTCCTTCACTATTACCATGCATTTAGAAGTCCCGGACTTCGATCGTTTACGCGAGCAAAACAAAGAGCGAAAAAAAATACTCCAGTTATCTGGTATAACAACGACATTTTCCTCGCCTGTGTACACAGAGTTAGTTAGACAGGCGCGTTGAAAAATCTACGTAATCTAAACATTGATAAAAAGCCACTCGTGCTCTCCAATTCCACATACATAGTTTTAAATACCCGTATTATTCATCCAACATATGAGAACATGTCTCATATTTAACAGAAATAGGATTTTTTAAAAAGGGCCTTTAAACGTAGAGATAGTTCGGTGAAATTCACTGGTCAGAGTAAGTTGGAGTGAGATATCGTGGCAGTTTCATCTCAGCAATTTTGCCATGTGAAACGAGGCCTCACCTCGTCGTCATCGAGACAGGCATCGAGATTGGCTGAATTTTGTTTTTTTTTTGTATCAAATATCCCGGAGGCTCAGCACGAAACTCTGATGCAGTGAAAACTCTTGGAGACTTTTTATCCATTTTTTAATCGTATTAAACACTTGCGAAAGTGTGCGCCAGCTATTCTGATGGAATCGTGCGTCGTGTAGGTGGGGCATATGTTATCTTGACGATACGGGATATCGTTGGCTCGAGATCGGTAAAGTCAATGATGCTAGTCGAAAGAGGCGGACGGTTTTGTACCAATGATCGCGCGAAAATGTTAATGGAATAGTTGGAACCAAAAATAATTTGCAACATTTCGTCGACAATTGGTTGATTTTTCCGGGGCGGGGGAAGGAGGAAGAAGGAGAAAGGGTGAGAGTGTGAGTTCCGTGATTTACATGTTAACTGGTGCGTGAAGAAATAATGTGCGAAGATGAACACCCGGGAAATGGGTGCGGCAGTGATGGACGAGGCACGTGCGAGAGGGTGCAACGTGATAACGATCATTACTAGTAACAAATTTTACACAGTTACCAAGGATTGGCTTGCAGAAAATTGTTACAGACCCAGTGAACGATGTGCACGTCACTGGTATAATCGTTATTTGTGAGTTGTCACTGGGAGAGACATTAAAAGAACATGCATCGGGATGAGAAATCAATTTTATGATGTATTGTTTGATGGTTCAGTGTCAATGAAAAAAATTTTATGATGTATCTTTTTTGTCCAGTGGTAGCGGCAGTAGCGATGGGGCTGACACGGCTGCCAGTGAAAAAATGTCACCCAGCAAATTGTCCGAGTTTACGTCACCTAGTCCTGGGCCGTCCACCAACTCTTACACACTTCTGCAGAGTGAAAACGTAAGTGACTGTGGAGTTATTTTTTAGCAACGATGACTGCTTCCGTGATAGGGATTTACAGTATCTGTGTGACTTTTATCAGGATTCAATGATTTATTGAACATGTTTGATCCATCGAGCTTCTCTAGTCGTTTGATGTCTTTTATCGACTGGGGTTGTCATCGCGCTTGGCAAAACGATATCAATTATACTGATTACAATATAATTCATTATTTCATTTAATTAGTGGACCATTTGTCGCTTTTTATTTTGTCATTATTCAATTTTATTGCGTTCAAGATCTTATTATCTATACTTTTGTTACTTTAAATGCAGGAGTTAATAATCAATTTTATCGAGTGAATATGGGATAATATGATTCTTAATTGGGTTTTAATAGTGTTGGTATAAACGAATGCACAGTAACAACTTGTAATGGGTAACAATAGCATACGCCTTTCAGAAGTCCCCAAATTTTTGTACTATCATTCCGAACGATGAGCTCGCTGGTATTACAAAAAATAAGATGTGATGTGCGTGCGTATGAAAGGTACTTTTTGTTACAATATACTCATTCCACGAATGGGGCCATATAATTCGATTTGAACGCAACGATTGTAATGACGTTTCCAACAAATAATTCATTGATTGTATGAAGAATGGTTTTTTTTTCTCATCGGGCCTTCTTTACTTGTGATAAAAATTAAATTTACCAGTTTTTATTACAATTCTACCAGCTCTTACTCACTTCTGCAGAGTGGAAACATAAGTGACTTTGGGCTTGAGTTATTTTTAATTCACGATGACCGTAGACCTAATTCATTGATAGGTTTCTGGAGTTTCTGCATGCTTTTTATTATGGTTCGATGGTTTATTCAACATTCGCGATCCATCAAGCTATTTCAGATATTTCATGCTTATTTACTGTTGTCATATGGATGTAGCTTCTTGTCAACTCGGTTCTGTGGAACTACTGAATTTTATAAGCCGTGAATGAATGAACGACGTTCACGACTTGACGGGCAGAGATCAAAGCCGAAGGTTAAAGTGTCAGCGAGAAAACGCCTCTCTAATATTGCTTGAATCATTAAGAATCTTCACCACTCAACGCTTCGTTTGCACTGGGAATATCGCATTTGGCTTCTGTACAGTGACTTTATATTTTCCACAAACTTCGAATTTCGCAAGGATGCACGACATTCTAGGGCACATTTTGTGTTTTCTATACCACATGTGCTCTAAATTCATAGCCAATGGCCTTTTTAAAGATGAATAATTGATTACGTTCATAAATTTATAATAGGGAAACATCAAAAGTGTCCCTTGGGGTTGAGAAAAATGTCGTTTTGTCAATTTTTTAATTTCCAATCAGTAAATTGCCAATACGCAAACACGTAATTTCCATGAAACTCAATTACAGAAAATGTAAGGAAAAATAATAATTTTCCTCAAGTTGGTATTTTGAAAAAGAACCTCGTTAGGATTATTGATCGATCCTCAATAGCCGTTGCACCCTGCGGGGAGGGGTTAGTGACAAAAGGGGATATAAGAAGAATAGCCGGAGCATTCATGCGTAGACGCAAAGCGAGTGAAAGAGCCACTGGGGTAACGCGTGTACGCCTGCCTCTCGCCTGTACCTCTGGTACAAAATTTTCACTTTTAGTTGAATTAAAAAAAACTATTATAAAGAGAACGAAGTATACAACAAGTTGTGAAAAGTGTGCGCACAGTGAGATAATAAACATAGAGCCCACTTGCGTAGATATGAGACCTTTGTGAATATCCGTATGCAGAAAAACCCACGCATATTCATGCCAACGAGAGAGACACCTCGTAATACCGAAAATATTCAAAATAGTTTAGTAGCATGGTGTCCGCGGGCATTTGCATTGAAATTTTTTCACAACAAGAATTGAACGACTGACTCATGCAAATAATACAACGAATGGCTCAGCATCCAGCTCGTGGGTGTATTTGGTATATAGTTATTTCTAAATAATTTTCGCCCCTGAATATGAAGTTGTGAATCCTGTGAATGAGACTCGTTGTCTTTCAACTCGTATGAGGGATATGTGGGGGCGATTTTCACTTATTTTTCAAGCGGCCAAGTACTCGACGGAGGTGGGGATGAATGTGTATGCGTGTTAAAACGAGTGAATAATAACTGTACAAGCACTCCCCAAACTCTCAGTTGCTACTATACCTCTGGGGATACAGCACGCTTGGCCTTTTTTTAACGGCTTTTCGGTGGTCGTTTTTTTATTGCTTTTAGAGACTCGTCAAAATTTCAGTCACGCTCACTCAACCGCGGAAATTTCGACCAAGTTTGTGGTATCATTTTTGTGAATTTTCAGGTTGAGTTCTTTCATTATTCGGAAATCATAAGTCATAGCTAGGTATTTTTTCTTATCAATACCCATCGCAATTTGTTGAACTATTGATCATCAAAATGTCACTCATGTGGATGAACTACATGAAGTCAACTTGTAAAAAGAAGCACCTGAAAAAACGCCGTGTAAGTCACCCAATGTAATCAGATTCTTTGCTGGAGACATGAGAATTAATGATGAGAATTAATTCACCAACACCTGTTCATACCTGTGTAGCAATTTCTCTTCAATTTTCGGATTAATATGCTCGTGTTTATGGCTTTTGCTTGCCAAAAATCTCATGTCATAATACGAATGAGAATTGTGAATTTTAATATAAGCCGGGCGTTATAATAGGAAATATGAAAACATAAAGAACAATGTTGGTGGCATCCCAGAAGTTCTGGTATACGGTATTTATATGATGCCTATAAATATATCAAAAATGTACGACTGTTCTTAATCGTATCTGACGACCACCCAGTGATGTTTATGCTGAGGATAAAAAATCATGACACAAAATTTTCCAAATATGAAAACATAAACATGAGAATTATTATTCTGCATAATTTTTCGAGAATTCGCTGAATGTTGTTTTATGCGTTTACACTTTGTTCATCCGCTTTATAAATACTTGTCCCCGAGAAAGTGGTCATTCTGACCTCCTGATAATTTTGAGTTTTCCTCGATACGAGGGACATGTGTCGAACACAAGGTATTTTGTGACCTTCTCTGATTCTCTTTCTTCTTCATTTATTGCAGATGCGAGATGGTAGGAGAACCTCGATGGAGGGTGAAAGACTCAGTAGCACTAGTGTCGGGCTTGCCGATGGTAACGGAAGTCGTCCGCTTTCACAAACCTCCAGTGAGATGGACAGTGTGGGACCTCTGCAGACTGTTAAACACCGAGATAAACCAAAACTCCAGGTGAATAGATTATTCCTGGCGTGCTTAGAACGAAATATCAACACATTAGAAAATTAATTTATTGCACTGAACATCCATCGACCTCTAGCTCTATCCTGCGACCCGGCGACGCTAGATTTTTGTACATTATCAGTTTTCAAATTGTCGAAATTTTTTGCATGAGAAAAATTTGAAACAATTCATGTCCGATAAGTATCATTAAATAATGTTTTGCAAATTTGCAAATTTTAAATTGTTTTTGATGCATTTGTTGCTCGAGAGAAAATAGCCTTCGATGAAATTTGAAGTCTAACTATTTTGTTCGTTTGTTTCAGCGTCCACTGACGAGATATCTTCCAATAAAATCCGAATCTCTTGATTTGAGACATCATATTGAAACCGCTGGACATCAACTTCCTCTTATCCACGACGTCACTGTTGACACTACCACGTGCAGTGGATACTTGTCAAAAATGAGCAAGAAGTTTCATCATTGGAACAAACGCTGGTTTGTTTTTGATAGAAAACGCAAGACTTTGTCGTACTTCAGCGACAGCCACTCTAAGAAGGCTAGAGGCCTTATCTATTTTCAGGTAAATATCGAAACAGAAATTATTGAGGCAGATTTTTCAATTGTTTAAATGTCACTAAAAATTACATTTATGGGAAAATTTGTTGGGATATGGAGAAATTGCCATTTTTATTGAATAATACTCTGTAGATGAGTGAATATTGGCTTTGTTTCTTGAATTCTCTGCAAATATCTTTGGAACCATTGAAAACTCTGGAATGAGCTGTAATAACTATGCCTTAGATTTTAATAAATATATTCTGTATTAAAAACAAGAAGTTATGGAAGGAAGAAGAAAATAATTAATTACATTTTCGAATTGGAAACAATGAAGAATCCCTCATAGCATTGATGAATCTAGTCATCACTTCTCTTTATCATTACAAAATTCTAAAGAAAAATACCGAATAATTTTTTTAAAAACCTCCTTCTAGTCAATTGAAGAAGTTTACGTCGATCACATGAATACAGTGCGCTCCCCCCAGCCATCGTTGACGTTCATAATAAAAACGTCAACGCGACTGTATCATCTGATGGCACCAAGTCCAGAGGCAATGAGAGTCTGGGTCGACGTTGTCTTCACTGGTGCCGAGGGATACCATGAATTTGATCACGGTGTTTGACAGGGGCCAACAACTGCTTCACTCACAGCAGGATCTCTTTACAGGACCACTGAGGATCCACCTTTGTGCCTGAAGAATTTAATCTTCAAGTTCTTCAATTGAATTTATTTTGGAAAATGTAAATTCCTCCAAAGAACAATTTATTTAAGTTTTTTCCCCACCCACATTTTTTGAAGATGTTGAACTTTCTTCGGTCTTTCACGTTGATGATCACAATATTTTGCCCATCATTAACGACGGAATTTGTGGACGTAAACTATACAATCAAATGGTGCCAATCTATTTAATAAGAAATTTGAGGAAAGCGTAGAAATGGTTCACACTGCAGTCGAACGCTCATTATTATTGACACTGGTATTTTGTAATTAAGCCTAGTGTACGTTAAAACGTAGAGAATTTTAATCTAGTCTTCCAACATAAGGAATTTTGGTACAGTTGGTATCGATGAGAAGACAATTGTTCACTTTTTCGGAATTTTGCTTGGAGATGTTGAAATATCTGGAAAACTGGAATGAACCAGGGGAGAATTTCACATTGGAACTTGTGACATTGGATAGGTAGATTTTTTTCTTTTGAAAGAGATCAATTTCGTATGATTTTGCGAAAATGATGAATTTTATACATATGATTCGATATGTAAAGTGCATTCTGTATTGTTCGATCGGATTTTAATAAGATTGATTGATTAATTCGTATGACGTTTGGGGAATTTGAGACCAATAAACGTTATCATTTCCACAGAAAATTTTTGGATCTTCTAATTATTTTTTAACCTTACTGCCAATACTCTTTGGAAATTTTTCTCCTATTTCTACAATAATTAGAAAGTATATTTTTGTCGATTATCGATGAGTGACAATTCAGTTAATAATTTTACTTGTACTGATCATTAGTTAATGATAATGAATTTGCTGCCATTATTATGACTCAGTAATGACATAATAAAGACACTAAATTTAACTCCATCATTGATCATAAATCCAGTCACAATTTTATGTTTCTTCGTAGGCTATTAACATAGTAATAAAAAACGCTCATTCTTCTATCATTGACTACAAGTCATTGGAATCCCATTTGTCTTCATTAGCGATTTATAGGGTAATGGAATATTATTAATAGAATAGTCTCCCTCAGCACGAAATCGTGGTCACTTGCCATGGCCGTTGTTTCAGTTATCGTTGGACCGAAATCCCTGTCAATGAGAAATCAACAACTGAAACGTTGCTATGGGTGATGGAGTTGCAATTTCATTGTCGTGATACCTGAGGTAAAAATTTTGCCTTTAATATCTAAAATCACTATATCGTGGAAAGAACAATGATTTTTCACGAAGTCTATTGACCAAACAAATGTGACACTTGTGACAATTTCGTTAAGATGAAAATTTAAAAAATCATCTGTCATATATGCAATATCTTTTCTTGAAATTATTCATTCATAATAACAATAATTTCATAGCTACTGAAACGTGACATATTCATTCGAACTACGCTTCCCCTCGACTGAATACTCAATCAGAAAAAGTTCGTTATCAGAGGCCGTCTGCAAGTTCCCTAAAAATATACTTATAAATTTATTTCCCTTAAACAGCTGCCATTAAAGAATGCGTAACGGCACGTGGCATCTTCCTCCATACACCGTAAAGGAAGTATCACCCTCCAACAGCAAAAAGGGCTCGTGCCAGATGCACAGATGCTGAAGACTGTAACCGCATCTTTTCCGGTCGACATTCTACCGTTTTTATTCATAAATCATAGAACTCCTCGATAGATTATTCTATTGTTAGCCTCAAGGTGTCCCCAATCGAACCAATATTTCCTTACATTTTCGGTATCGAATCGGCACATCTGTACTAATCACTAATAAGGCACCGAAAACTATTTATTTCATTACTTTTTACGAGTGACTCAAAGTCATCAAGAAAAAAACCCGCCGACTCACTTTCATTGACCCGGTTCGAATTCCGTTTATTTTGAAATGACGCAGGGGAAATTATTTTATTATTATTATTTTCAAACTAACGAGAATGAGAATTTAATTTGAAATCAAATAAACTGACGTGAAAAAATTCCATGGATACTTCACCAGTAATTTTCGGAGAGTGTGTAATTTCATTTGACTTGGAGAGAAAGACGTTTTATGAAACAAAATTGTTATTATAGAACAATTTAATTGAAATCTACAATTGCTTTTGATATTTTCGTAATACACAATAACGGAATTCATTAGAATTTCTATTTGCAAGGAAATATCCGGAGAATTAACAAAAAACTCGGCCTCCAAAGAGCTAAATTTGAAATAAATCAAAACTTTTATCCTGAGTGAAAATAATTGCATCCCATACAATAAATAATTGGATAGAATGCTTGCGATATTCCGTCTGGGGCTGGAAATTTCCACTGCTCCAACTTCCTTGCTCCCCACCCAACGACACTTCCTCAAAGCAGCGAATGATCGAGAAAAAAAAACTCTGTCTGATACTTTGGTCTAACGACTCAAAAACTTCAATGTTTCTTAAAAAACCAATCAAACTCGCAGGTGAACAATTCAAGGTCATCTCCCACGCTCGTTGTATCGCCTTGACCGCCCATTGCACCCTGCATCTCCTCATGCCCACGAAACGCATCTGAAGCAGCTGAATACCAAAAGAAAAAAAACTACACTTATATGCTTTTATTCTTCGATAGAATCTACCGAAAAATTGGAATTTCATGAAAAGCTGGCCAGTAAATTTCAAAGTTCCCCGTAAATCCAATGAAATTCTAAATTTTCGAACACCCAATTGCGTGCCAAATTATATGAAAGGTTTGATTAATTGAAATTTTTGAATTCCCTTAATTCTAGCGCCGCAGGAGTTTACGTAAAATTTTTTTTTTCAGCACGAAGCTCAGTTACAATTTTGTCAAGCCCCTGAGACGTTATTGTAGGCTGGCTTCTTTCAGTTTAACAGGTCAGGCAACAAAATATTGCATGTCACACAGCCATAAAATATTTTCCGACTCGTGGGAGTGTAATCTTCGCCTTCGATTCGAGTCACAAAGCTAAAAATTTGACTTGACATCGAATTAATAACCCTGAATTCCCGAGCAGTTGTAGTTTTAATTTGCAGATATTTCCACAATCCCTCAGAAATTTGGGAAATCTACCTGAAAACGAGCTCCATAACTCGAACACTTACCCTCGAAGGTCTCGTCCATTCATGGTCCGCTATCAATCGCCCATGAATCACATCCTCCCAATAGCGCCAAGAGTCACTCCAAAACCGTAAACGACCTAATTGTCGCAATGAGGCAAATAACGCAGAAATAACCGAAAAAAAAATCAATCGTCTTAAAAATTCTGCTACATCGCCTTATGCTGTACATCCCTGACCGAACAAACACCCGAAGGACCGGTTCCAAGGACACTCGAATTCTCCGTCGGTATGACGTCATCTCCGGCAAAGAAAGGAGGTGGATGGTGGTGTGGGCCACGTGCCCAGTGTAAAATATAAGAGAGAATATGTGTTCCCTGTGCTGGCCCGAAGGGGCCCCTTGTTTGAGAAAAAACCACCGTCGGCTATGTGTAATGCCGGTATTGGGCGGGGAACTTCACCCGCTTGCTCAGCTTAACTCCCGCCTCGCTGACGTTTCAGTCTAACTCCGACTGTCGAAGCATAGAGAGCATTCTTTTTCACGCGCTCAGTACAAATAACCACCAAGACCTAGTGCTTCATATCCAAAATTGATACGTTCGATTGTCCTGAGATTTTAAGAACAAAAAAAAAACATGGCGTGCAACAGAGCAACAAAATCTGGATTTGCCGCTGAGGCGCAGAGAAAGGTGAGCGATTATTCAAGTGATTTTGAATTTACGATTCTGTTCAATAATTGCATTTGGAATATTATGTTGAGCGAAAGCGATGACGAGTTTTTGGGCCTTTTCCGAGAATTTTGCGATACATATGATAAATCGCGTATTCTGTATTTGACGTCATCAGTCCTCCGGTGAGTGCGCCGCTGAACGAAAACAACCCCCGTGCCACCCTGACCCAGTGAGCCCGGCTGAGAGACCTGCCCCCTCGTCCCTATCCACCCCTCGCTCATTCGGTGATAACCCAGTTCTATGAAAATCGAAAGAATGCTTCAGGTGGCGGAATTTTTTTTTTTCTGAGAAAATAAAACCTGCGGAATTCTTTGTCAGAGCACAAGATCTGGAGTTTAGGGCATGAAAATGCCCTCGTCAGCATAAAAATAAAAATTATGAAATCGAATGAGTTAGACATACTTCTTAATATGCTGAGGAAAACAATCTGCCCCCAAGTGTATTAAACGTGTATAAATATTTCCATTTGACATCCTTATATTTTCTGTTACCCAGTAAATTTACTTACTATCAGTGTCCTGTAGGATAGTACATTACATTCATTTGAGTTGTCAAAGTTGTCGTTTTGCAGTCAATTCGAGATGAAATTCGTCGTAATCAACGTGAAAAGCACTTACAAATGAATTAACAATTTCAGAAAATTCTTTCCCGAATGTAAACCTGAACCTTTCGGAATTCAACCGATTTTTCAGCAATAAAATCACGTAAACGAGTCATTTTTAACAATTACAGGATCTTTTGTCTTAAAAGAGCAAGAGTGACTTTCTAATAGTGTATGCGGTAAAAAAACCGCTCTCTTCCCCAACTTAAAAAACCATCAACATTTCACTGAAGTTGAATGTTTGAGTTTTTCGTGTGCATATGACTCTTAAATCTGAAATTTCCTGTGTTCTTTGAATGTTATCTCTTACCAGAATTCACTCGTCGATATCGGGATTATTACTATCGCTAAAAATTCAGCCAATAGATTGAAAAACCCCGATAACTTGTTCAATATTTTATGTTTAATTCTACCTGATTTACCAACGGCTGCCGAAGTATCGGAAATTTGCACTATTTATTTTGCATTGTCTTCATGGACAATTCAATGGGTCGAAGTGGCCGACCAACAGCTGGCAGCCGAGGGGAATTAAACCATTCGGGTTCCCCAAAGAAGGGAGCGTCCCTGAAACTCGTTTGCCGTGGTACACTTATTCTCACGGGATTCTCTTACTCCTCATTTTACACTCCCAATGTACGTCTCAACATCTACCGAATCACCATTCGGATCGTGTTTGTCATTACCACTTGTTGATATTGAGTATTGTATTCAAAGCCCAATAATTCCAAAACGAGCTGGGAATACATTCCACTCACTGGTAATTTCGTCATCGGTCGATGCGGAATATTACGTCATTAAAATATTTGAGAAAGACACTCATCGATGGAAATAACATTGATGTGTCAAGAATTGAATTATCGGTTCTACGATAATGAGACCCCAATAAAACGGATCGGAACATTTAAGTGAAAATGATAAATGAGTTCTGATATTATAAACAAAACAATCCTTCATTTCTTATTTAATCAGTCCAGGAATGATTATTTTAATGATAAAAGCAGGTTTTCCCGAGTTTTATATTTTTTATGTTGCGAGCAAATGTTGGAAATTTTGCAGGATTGGCGTAAACTCGGTAATTTTATAGTCTACGTGTTATTCCAGGCGATATTTGCCTTGGCGTCAGGCGCATTAAGACGGCACTGTGAAAACATTCCCCACCCCAAAGTCTCCTCTTTACATACTTTTACCGATAATCGCGAGGCTCTGGTTTAAATTGTCGTCTCAGTGGGGAAACAATGACTTAGACAGCATTCTTACAATGAAAGCAAACAATACCGTCTCGACGAGGCGAATCTTTGGAAAATATTTTTGCTAAGGGCAGGGTTTTTTTTGGCAGCGATTCAAGCGCAAAAGGGCCTATTACTCTTTCAATATCTGTATTGAGGACAAATAAAAATGAATAAAAAGAAAGGGGTACAATCGTGACCCAACGCAAATGGGCTCGGGAGATATTACTCTCCGATGAAACAGTCGGGGTTTTTTGTCTGTCTTTGGAGGCCAGACAGAGTTGTACACAGATACACACATGTTTACTGAGAAATGACAGAGTCCGTGACCAGCGAAGATATGCTTATCGCTGAGTGGAATGTATGGGCTCAAAGCCATCACGAGAAGCGCTTCCTCGGTATTTTTTATTTGCTCAGCGAATGGAAGGCAGGGGCACACTTGGAACGACAGGAGAATCACGAGAGGCTCTCAAAACCGAAAGCTTTTTATTCCGAAATTATGTTTGCGATATTTCCAGGATTTAATGGGTCGATAACTTCATTTCTTGAGATGTTTGGTGCTCCCGGCTTCTGTAGTTTCATAAGCCCACAGTACGTGCTTCGATTCAGGAATTTCTTCGGTTTGAGAGGCAGAAAATGCGGGAAAGTTTTGATGATCTTTTCGATGGAAATTTTCGATTTATATTCTTCAAAAGTCACAATTTTTAAGGTTTTATTTCAGAGAAACCGAACTTGTTCTGGTATTTCATCCTAGAACAGGGAAACCTGTAGGAGATTAAAAATTCATAAAAATTGAGTGATCATTAACGCTTATACTTAGATTCTCTTATTAAGTAACTTGGCCAACTTGATTACTCCCTTCAACAATGAATGAAGACTCATTCTGCCGTGACTAATGCAACTCGGCAATGGCTGGAGAAATGTTTACCCACACAATTACCGATAAAAACTGTGAAAGTATGTACACGTTAATTAAAACGTTTTGATACTTGAAACTGGAATGAATACTGGCTTTGTTGTTTTAAAAATAGCACACAGCGGAAATCCGTTATGAATACCGGAAATGTGGGGACCCCTCTCGAGGCACTTATCAAGGGTGTTCTTGTTCTACGCGGATCGATACCACCCGCATCAATCGAGCTGAGAGAGGTCTCATTAGAAAACGCTTTTCATGAGGAACGTTACGTGTAAATAAGCTCGATCACGGCGAAAATTAATTATCGCTTTGATCAATCCAACTGCTTTAGTATTTATGCATGTCGGCCCTTGGAGCTATCGAATTCACTCACCACTTACCATTTCACTTTGGTCGAAATGTTGAGAGTAAACTCGTTTGATTTTACATCACCTTCGAGCACGTGCTTCCTACACTGTTATATTTATGTTTCATGATTTATTATTCGGGGGAAAATCCATGGTTGAATTGAAAATGTGCGAGTGCAATACAAGTTGAGGTTTCAAGAGATATATTGAAGAAAAAGATTACATGAAATGATTTTTTTTTTCGGGTGAATTGTTAACGAGGAAAGACTACTCTGGAGAAGAATACCATAATCAGTAGTTTCTCGTCTTCAAAAATTTTCAAATTATTTTGAAAAGGTGTCTGAAAATGGTAGATTTCAGGTGAACTGGCAGAATTCTTCTTTTTAATGATTCAACGAATTTTATTCGTAAAATGGCACTTATGGAATTTTTATTTGGAAACATGTCCCTTGACCATTTTACTGGTCAGTTTGATTTTATTTTTTCCCTCTGAGGTAGAATTAAAAAACAAGTATACAGATTGGGTGTTCTCATCTCTTTTTTGTTTTTTCATTGAGTGAATAAATAATAGTAGGTTCGTCTCAGCGAATATATGAGAATTATAATATACAATATAGTTCATCTTATACACTGTTAGAACAGGAAGTCAATGTCATGGACCGTTTACCACTAATTTTTCGGACAGCGGCAATTAATTTTAGTTTTGGGTGTAAAAGAATCATCAAATTTTAGGTTGATTAATTGAAATTCCAGACTTTTGAGCAGTGTAAAGACGAGAATGGCTCAATCTACTTAAATTCCCACTGGAGTAAGAATATCCTGTACCGAGTTAGTCTGACCATTCACTGAGATCTGCATTTTTCTAAATTTTTTTTCCCTGAAATTATATTTAATGTCATGGTGCTGAAAATTCCATGATCATATTCGCCCAAACCTCTGGGTTTCTATTAATTCCAACCCTCAGTAATTTTCCTACAAAATCCTGATTTTTAATTGAGAAGATTCTTTGAAATTCGAGAGAAGACTAAATGCGATAAAAAATATCCCGGAAAATTCAGACAACATTTTTAGCAGTGTACCCCTAGAGATATTAAGTTAAGATTAAACTGTCAAAAGTACTTTTTTTTATAATCTCCAGAATCTTTCACAAAAAAATTGTTTGCGGAATGCCACGAAACCTCATCCTTTTAAAGATATTTTGTAAATCCCTGCAAATCCGCTTTGGCAATATTTCTCGTCACCACTTCACTGCTCAATCCAACTTTATTTTCCCCTGTAAAGATAAAAACGAAACAGAGGAAATGGTTACGAGACAAACCGCAAAGAATCCGTCAAACTTGACTCGGGCCAGTTCTGGAGAAAAATAATATAAGGGGATTTACGTTGATGGTTGCCGTATGTGGGGAGAGCCCGCTCTTTCACATTAGAAACCATGTGGATAAGATATTTAACATGAGTCACGCATAGCTTCTTCCTTACGTCATATTCGAGTCGCTACCGGCCCAATGTCTAGTCGGGTTCAATCATTATCGACGACGATGGATATATATTTTTTTTCGTTAACGGTCAGTTGCTCAAGCTCTCATAAACACGTGCCCCTGTATGTAGTCGTACATGGGTACCAAGCTAGAGTTACCTATCTCGTCAATGTAAAGCTTAATGAACCAAATCACTACTTTGTCAAATATTGACGTGAAAAACTTGCGTAACACTCGGTTCATTATGGTTCATTAAAAATCAAGCTGTTCAAATTTAAAGTTTATAAATAATTTTCTCGAAGGTTTAGTTCAGTCGTTAGTTATGAACATTTTACTTCACTAATTGATCATTTTTCGAAGGATTCCACAAAAAGAGACCAATTTTTGTTCATACACGGAGCAAAAACTTGGAGAAGATTACTAAATTAATCGAGTAATCGCAGAGTAAAATTCATTTCTAGATCTTATTTTCCTAGACATCGCGGAAAAATGTAAAATGAATAGCGAATTTTTGGCTGTTGGCTATGGCTCCTACATTTTACTCTGGAACTTCTTTTGTACCGATAAAAATTTATCGAGATTTCCCGGATAATTTCTTACTCACTCTGTTCCTAAAGTGTAATCGTGATTGTAGTGTAAATGTAATTTTTATATCCCGTGAAAACTGATTTGCTCTCTCCGATCTACATTCTCGGCATTTCCTGCGCGTGAAATTCTATTGTTTCAGATGACTTTACTTAAGTAGTTCATTACCACTTACGGGCAGACTGGCCAGGTTCGCGTGACCAACTTGTGGTAATTAATGATAACAAACACGATTTAATTGTTAGTACTCCAAACGGCCAGTCTGACGGGGAGATGACACGGTCAAAGCGGAAATATTCTCTCAGGACAATTGAAGATTTTTGAGACCACAAACGAGTCACTATTCACTGGCATTTTGACTCGGTAGTTTAATTTCGACGGTCTTCTACATGACGTCGACGTTCCTCTAGTGTTTATGAGATCTCCAACGATGTAATTGGGGTGACCGAACAGTATTTGCTTGACCCTTAACCCACAAATATCTCAATGTCTATTATTATTATAAACGGATCAAGTGAATGAATCTCATTTAGTCAAGTGAGAATGCGGTTTTGGATCCTTGGGCATATAGTATTACATATATTACTTACAATGTTATATTACAAATAATATAAAATATATTATTATTCTATATTATAAATCAAATAAAATAATCTGATATTCGGACGATAAGTGGCAGGTTTGTTTGCGGCAAACTACACTCGTTATAACTTCCACCTTATCGCCCTTATATCATAATCTACTGTGAGATCCCGTCCCCCTCATTCTCACACATAAACCCCCTCGTATATTACGCCATAAACTTTACGACCCTCACTCCTGTAATCATCATTTTTTTGACTTTCTTCCTAAAATTGGATTTACAGAAAATAAGAAAATCAGGATAGAAAAAAAGTAATAGAGTAAACATTGAGGGTTGAGAAGCCAAGGTCCCAAAAAAAAATTAATTTGCCGTTTTCTCGATTAATAATAAAAAAAATATATTATTTGACATCATAGCGTAAACCACCCCCAAATTGTAATTTTATTTTTGCAACTCTTAAGTTACTCCCACCGATTTTTCCTTTGTCACTTTTTTCGGAATCTCCTCGCTGTGACCTTGCAAATTAAACGAATTATTTGGTTGAGATTGAGAGGAAAGATGTAGTCATTCCGGTTTTCCAAAAAAAAAAGAAAAAACAAAATTCCCATAGAATAGAGCTGGCCAAATCTCCACGAGCCGTAAATGGACAAACCAGAGGACAAACCAGTGTAACCAGACGCCATACAGCCTTCACTGGGTCCCGATGTCTCCCGGTATGCGTTTTTATTCTCAATACACTCGGTATAGTGATCTTACGCAATTTTTGCGACCTTATAAAGTAGGTCAATGGTTTTGTGTTTAACTTCAGACACACATACTGATAAATTCGAGGGTATTATAGCGTAAATTGAAGCAAAAAGTGCTAATCATGGCGATGGAAGTACGTGTGCTATCTCTGGAATCAATCGATGATGGATTATGTTGGTAATCTAGAGACTGGTGTGCTGAACCCATTGGGAGCATAGCCAGCTTAGGACTTTGATCGAGGGACGACCAGTATGCGTCATTAAATTGTAACTCGATTAAAGCAATATAGAAGCGTCGTTTTTACAACAGCTATGCTCCGATTACTCGTTGACATTTGGTAAACAATCACTAGAATACGGATATACATTTCAGCATATTTTTTAATCTCGAGTTTAGGACGTAAATGAATAATTTTTTTGTAGCTCGTTAATCAATGGATAATTAGCAATAATTAAAGTTACATTTAGGAAGAGACAATGAAGTTTCAATGTTTACATATTCGCAAAAAATTATAATTTAGGTGATTTGTTAAATGTTTTTCTTGTGGAATAATTTTTTACGTCGATATCTTATTATGTAATTTACTATAGCATGTTATTATCCTATACTACGTATATTGACTTTAGAAGTCAGTTCATTCTCAGAACAGTTTAAGGAATAGATTCGCTTCACTCGTTTCATTGCATTTTTGTATTAAAGAGCATGTCATTAAGTGAAGAAAGATTTTTTCCGACGAGTGTGGCTTTATAATCTCAGGTAAAGATGAAAATTCCACTGGCTTCAGTCAAATCTCCTTTTTGCCGGTCTGATCCGACGGAATTTTCTACTCGTGTGGTTGAGCGGTCCGTGTCTTCGGCTCGAGTGCCACTCCACGCAAGTAGAAAAACCCCATTGTAACAGACCAGGGCAAGAAGGTTTTCGTGATTTTCAAGGTTCGGAATTGGAAACATATGCTAAATCAATTATTCGCCGAGTAATCATGAAAGGCAGTGCAGAAATAATTTTATTGAAGTGTGACGCAACTTTTTTCGGCCGGAAAATAAAAAAAAAAACGGAAAATTTTCCATTAGGTGTTTAACGAATATGTGGATTGACACTAAAACGCAATTTTTTTTTTAATCTGTGACGGAGATGTTCGTCATGTTATTGCACTTTTCATCTCTTTTCGGAGACCAGGTTCTAGCCTGTGTCGCCAGCAAATAATCCCATTGACCCTGACGTACAACTCTAGTAAAGCACTCCCAGCGCGTTATTAAAAACACCAAATGTTGTGCTCGTTGAGACAATATTGCGGTTATGGTCTAGTGAGGTCATAGGTTTTAAATTGCTCCGGCAAGAGCTGCACTTGTTGATAATACACCCACAATTTCTCAGATATAAATTACAAGTATTTTTAATATCTTCCTCACTGGGCAATAAAATTTTTTTTGTACACTTGAATTTATCGAGTGGGTTACATACGACAGAGAAACCTTTGAGGAGTCACGTGAGTTCATTGGCTCCGGAGAGAACCAGTCCACTCGGACAAACGACGAAAATGAAAATGTTTCTCTCTTTTATCCTATCTTTCGAAATAAATGAATTCCAAGGCTTCGCAGAATTGTCTGGCATTCTCGACGGAGTTTAGTGGAGGATGCACTTCCTGCATTCCAATCATAGAACACTCGAGTGAAAGTAAATGGTCGATGGATTCCCGAGAGAGCGAGTTCTTATTGGGGTTGTAACCCTACGAGCAAACGATTATCCTGGAGTTTTTGATTTCAAGGAGAGTTGGGTGAATTATGGCTGGGAAAATGTTGAACTTGTCAGTTTCTATTTTATTGGAAAAAATCTAATGGAGAATTATTCAAGTGAAGTTTCTAATTTTAATTTAACTACTGTAGAAATTGCCTTGGCTGGAATTTTGCATGCATCTCTTCCAATTGAAGTCTCGATGAATATTTATAGGCTGCATAGATTTCAGAAACTTCCGCTATTTTTATGGGAATATTTTATGGTCTACAAAAAAATCTACAGAAATTTGTCAAAATTTACTTGTTTCTTTGACGTGAGTCTGAAAAATTCAAACGATTCAGGGATTTCCATTGAAAAAATTGCTGCTTCTCATGTGTTAAAATTTAAATTCTTAGTTGCAAAAATAAATACAACCATTAAAAAAATACGTATCATACTCAGAAATTGAATTCCATTCTCTCATTCTTGGCACTATTTTTCATTATTCTAAACTGTATTTTCCTTTCGAACTGCAATTCTCAATTTCAAAAACGATAATTTCTAATTTAAATTTAACTACCTTTAAAAATTACTTCCCGTGAACTTTCCCATTCCCCTTCGGAATTGAGGTGTCAATTAATATTTATCTCTCAAAGTAATATGTTTTGGAAAGCAGTCCCACGATTTTTTGATTAGAAATTTTACGACTTCAAAAAAAAACGATTTCCCGACATTTTTCAAAACCCATTCATTCTCGCAATGTTTATTATACAATTCATATTAAATTAATTATCCAATTTTCAATTTCTATGAATCCCACAGACGTCCCCGTAACTTCCAAAAAAATCCATCCATCAAATTAATGCAAAAATCCTTCAAATAATTTCCGACTGAAATATTAGAATCCACCATTGACTCAGGAGATTACCCCAGCTTTCACCGGTTCCCGCGAGAAAATTTTATTCGAACATGTTTGCATAACTGAATAAATGCATTCCAGGAGGAGCCGAGTGCCCTCATCTGAATAATTACTTGAGAATATCTCCCCCAAATCAATTGTACTTGGCATGAGACTTCTCCAAATATCAGTAACATCATTACTTTACAACGAAACGTTTAATGCCCCTGTCAAATGATTACCGAACGTGGGAGAGCCGAGGGAATTTGTATAACGTAATGTACCCGAGTCACGGAGGCGAACGTCAGCCATTAGACATTCAATCGAATGTCGGCAGATCCAGGAGGAAGAGGACGAAAGTACCAGTTTTAATTTTCCAATGGATTCGTAATTAATTCGTGGTGACAAGCTGTCTGTCATAAGTTATTTGTATCCACATTAGTTTAATAATAATGTCCACGCTCTTTACCCGACCCGACGGGCACAACTTTTTATCAGATGAACGTCGAGATGTTTAGATATTATCAATGGAAGTATGCCACACAGAAAAGCACTTCTCCACACTTCACTTTATATACCACTTAAATAATGCGACTATACTCAATGAATATTTTTACCCTCAATTGAATTGAAATCGCCGAGATATGGAGAAGGAAATGGATGTAGATGAGACATAAGGTCGATGACATGATACAAAATGGTCACGTTTTCCAGACCCTACAGGATGTATTACTTGGAAACTGGTGTAATTAATAAAATACTGCACTCTTTATGGGTAAAAACTACGAGAGTTTTGTGTTTCATGTGAGAGGGGAATTTAATGGCACGATGAAACTCGTGTGAAGTCATTACGAACGTTATTCTCATTTCGATTATTTATGTTGCAACAGTTCAAAATGAATTTTCCATTCAGAGTCAATTTTGTTAAATGTCAGGTATTTTTTATGAAATGTTTAATGCCATAAAAAACTGATTTGTGATGAAAAAATGGAGAAACCATTGAATAGATGATTAAAAAAGAGAAAATTAATTATGATCGTAAATTATCGGCGGGAGAAAAAAAAGTCTCGAGAGATAAGCGAAAAATGTAGTTTATCTCGAGTTCTAAACGAACAGTGTGACATCATATTTAAAAATATCCGAGCATAATTATGACGTTATTTTTTTTCCGGCTCGTGACTGCGATATTATGTCGTAATGACTTTGGCAATTTTTAAATATTCAGTGGCTTATTCAAGATGTTTTGGTGTTTTACAGATTAACAGCAAATACAGCGAGGAATTAGCTCAGGAATGTCTGGAGTGGATCAAAACAATTAGCGAGGAAAATATAAATACCAGTGGAGATATGGATAATTTTTATGAAACCCTCAAGGACGGAACTCTTCTGTGCAGGTGATTATTCGTTATTGAATTGAAAATCAGAGTAACTGAAAAAAATAAGACCACATTTGAACTATATTTAGCCATTATTGACCAACTTTTTGTCAATTCGTTTTTTCCTTAGTCAGGTAGAGTCTGCAATATTTTTTGTCGATATCGGAACATAGAACATTCTCTTCATTGATGGTGACAACAAAAATTAATCGCAATGGGCTCGGAAATAATTATTAAATATATTTATGTTTATGTTCAAATCGATAATTTACCTATTTCAAGATATTTCTATGAATCAAACAAACATCCTTAATTTCACATTATGAGGCGCAATAAACGTTGTTTTCTTTGAGTGCATGTTATTTATTTATTGGGCGTGGAATTCGTGAATGATTTTTGAAAATGAACTTATTCCTGAATAGATTGGTGAATCACATACAAGAGGGATCAGTGAAGAAAATTAATCAATCAACGATGGCCTTTAAGCGCATGGAGAATATCAATGCGTTTTTGGAGGTAGCACGTCGATTGGGAGTACCTCCGCAGGAGACATTCCAGACTGTTGATCTTTGGGAGCGGCAGAATCTTAACTCGGTCGTTATTTGTCTGCAGTCCCTCGGCAGAAAGGTAAATCTCATTTGATTGCTAATGAATCAATCAGTATCGAGTCATTTCCATACTGGCTTTTTCTTTTCAATCTTAAAATTATCCCGACAATGAATTATTTAAAGATTAAATGTCGATTACAGAAAAGCCTTCTCGATACTGTTTTATTGAGATAACTCAAACCTGAGGTAATTGCTTCACTGATAAAGATATCATACTTGACTTGTCTTCGAACGAAGTCAGTTTCTTTCTTCAAATTTAAACCTTCGAGTGATCAAAAGATCTCTGTACATGTGTCCCCTTTATTATTGTAATTATCATATTTCTCTTAACAGGCTGGTAATTACGGGAAGCCCAGTATTGGACCAAAAGAAGCTGACAAAAATATCCGTAAATTTTCGGAGGAGCAGCTGCGTGCTGGACAAGGTGTAATTAGCCTCCAATATGGTAGCAACAAGGGTGCCAATCAGAGTGGCATAAACTTTGGCAATACTCGACACATGTAAATTCTGTCTTCCATTACTCCGCCAAATTCTCGTTTTATTTTTATTTCCTGTTTTCCCTAGATCGCAGATGATAATTGGAGATGATCAATTTTTCATTTATAAAAATTTCTACAAATTACTCTACGGTGATACCGTACTATACTTATATTTTTTTTTACTCTTGAATTGAAAAAATCTTCTAAGGGTCCACGCGGATAGCTTAATGAATTAGAGGGACTAGTGTACGTTGGTGCCATTTTTGGGTTAACATTCAATCAGAACTGATGCGTCTGACCAAATTAACGTATTACGTAGGAAAGTAATTCCTAGTATTCTGCGCAGTTAATCTGGAATGGTCGTTTGATAAATGAAAAAAAAAATTATATATATATTGGGATGAACTCGGACGAGAGATAAAACGGACAATGCATTTCTGTAGTTGGATAATCAATTTTCATGACTAAAAACTAATCTTGTGACAAAGTAATTCGTAGAGCAACCGACGTGGTGCATAATTGTTACACAATAAACTCAGATTATTTCATTTAAGGTATTACTGTTGATTTAACGTTTCAGTTGTGTTTGAAAAACCTAATGAAAAAAAAAATTATCAATTCTATACATTTTATCCTCATTTGCGCGTCAGTTATTATTATTTCTAAGAATATATATTATGTATGATATATAGAGAGCGATTAACTTAAGTATTTTGTACAAACATCTTTTTTGGTGAACTATTGAAGAAAATATATAACTTTCAGATTGTATTTAAAAGTCTATCAGGAATAAAAACATTTATTAGAACTTAGTAAATATCGTTGTATTTATTTCATTTATTCACATAACTAGGTTGATCTAAGGTAAAGCCACTCTTAAACAAATTATCGCTGGAATGGGTAATAGTCCAGGCCTGAATTCCAATGCCAAGGATGGGTAAATCCCATTTTTTGAGTTGCAGCAATTTTCATCAACTTCTGAACTTCAGGTCTAGAAGAAAAAAGTATGTGGCAATTATGTTAATGAAACTTATTAAATTATTAACAAATTGTGAAAAGGTAACAGTAGAGAGCTGGCATTGATTTGTTAATTTTTAATACTTAGAGTGTTCTGTCCCTATGAACAAACGTACCTATCAGAAGGTGGCAGCATCTCCTCGTGGAAGGTACAGGGTGTTGGCTCTTCCTCTGGCTTCTTATATACTCGACACCTAACCAAGTCGATATCACGACCGCATTCCTCAAGAAAGTCTTCAATTTTCCTTGGCGGTGCATCAAAATGCAAGATAAAGTAAGAGGCTTTACGATGTACTTGCTCATGTGCCGCCATTTTATACGGTGTCGGAATTTGCCCCAAATTGTCGATTTTCCTAATGACACCACCTCGATCAAAAATACCAGTTGCTACTCGCTTCAATGTTGCCACGGTTTCTGGCTAAAATTATAAGAAGCCACGAAGTTCTTGTAATAAAAATCTTGATCATGCAAATATTTAGAGAAAAAAAATAGCTTTTCTTTTCCCAGAACATTTGTCTGATGTTCAAAAATCTATCTCCAATTAATATGTAATATTAATAGTTGATGTCCACGATTAATAGATTTTATTACTGAAATTAGGTGATAGATTGCCAGACAATAAAGAGTAAGTCCAAGAAAATCGGTGAAAATCATTACTCTTAAAATTGTTGATAGAATTATTGAACTTCAGAACTTTACAATCATAAAGTGTCAATAATTAATGGATAATTAGTGACATATCCTAGTAAAGTGGAGAAATATTTCTGAAAATCAGTGAAACGTTCAATTAAACCTCCATTCTTCTATGCTTAACCTCCAATAAAGCAGAATTTCTATTATATTGATTTACCTTTGTCATGACACGTAGAATGAGAGGCATCTCGTAAGTAGGCATTTTGTCGATAAATGATTTATTCAATCTCCGAATTAATACTTCCACTAATTTATTATTTCTTGTAAACTCCTCATCAACTCCGAATTCACGCGTTTTCTAACAATAATAACATCGTCGATTACCGCTGGTTCGTTCCCTTTGTCAACGATCCCGAAGACAGGAATGTTTTCATGTAGAAATACTAAGGACCGAGTGTAAAGAACATGGGGAGCGATTTTGCGCGTTTATGTCGACATAAAAACTTTTCTTTTTTCTCCCATTAGATGGTGCTTCAGTCAACCAATGGACTAACTGGGTGCCTTTTGGGACACACAACACCACGTACAAAAAAGTGGATGCGCCAAAATCTGCGTGCTCCAAAATTATAAAATTAATAATAATTAACATTTAAGACATGAATCAATGTTATTCTGGATTAATATTTACCATTGAATGATCTCC
>JAPYZN010000034.1:0-77019 GCA_030522865.1 Psyttalia lounsburyi
AAGTAAATTAGTCAATTTGGAGGTGCCTTCAGTTTTTTCAAGATATCTCGAAAACTAGAAGGGCTATCGCTTCAATCTCAACGGCATTGAATTCCTGAGCCAAAAATACATAGGAATAGACATACAGAAGAGGCAGAAAGGGGCTCCCGCGGTTTTTCGCATTTTGCGGCGTTAATATTAGAGCTAGAGCGATTCTAAGCTTTTTTTGGGATCATTTGGTTTTTTGAGGATAACTCGAAAACTAATTGTCCGATCGAGACGGGCTCAACGGCAGTGAATTCCTGAGCCGAAAATACATAGGAATAGAGATACACAGGAGGCAAAAAAAGGCTCCCGCGGTTTTTTGCATTTTGCGGCGTTAATATTAGAGCTAGAGCGATTCTAAGCTTTTTTTGGGATCGTGTGGCTTTTCGCGGATAACCCGAAAAGGAATCGTACATTGGAAACGTTACATTGGATTTTTTAGAATGGGAAAAATCATGATATATTGAAACGGTGATTTTCAAGTAATTAATTTGATTTAAACCGTTTATTTCACGAGTATAAAAACTACAGTCAATAGCTGCACATAATATAATCTTATCAGCTATAAAAACTGCAGAGGAACAGATAGACCACTTATCTACGGAATAAATCCGCTATAGCCGACGCTAATTCAATAACATCGGATATTTACAAACGCTGATAAACCTCAAATAAGGAATATTAATAGCACTTGAAAGAATAGAGCCAATTATGGCAATGTATTCCACAGGGGAAAATGTAATTGTTCTCTAAACAATTGTAAGGGTTCCCTTCGCAGGAAAGATAATCAAAAAATCTAACTATTAATAATATAAAAGACGAAATTGAGATTGAGATTATAATGAAGTGATAAAACATTAAAAATTCAATCAAACTTTTTTTTTCATTACACTATCAATGATTTTATTAGTTAAAACAATATTTTTCCAAACTCTCGATTAAATGACTCGTTGAGAAGATAATGTAATATTTTAAAATACGTAAACAAAAATTCATTGGGTTTTTCGTTATAACAAGCAGTTAATTGTGAATTAATGCGAGTACTAAATGATTTAACAAAAAAATCATTTCAGTTACGAAGGAAATTAATTACTATCGGAAGGATCAACTAATGAAATATTTAATTTAAAAAAACGGTTTATCACTTAATTAGTAATTCAATCTCTTACTGAAAATAACTCTCAAAATTCTCCAATCCTAACCTATTCTTTCATTTTCTCATTAAAAAATCAGGCGTTAGTTGGAAGTGGAAAGAATGCGCAGACGATGTCAAATCTCGCGAACAATCTCACAAAATAAAAAAAAAATTACTGGATTGGTGGTCACCCAAATTTTATCCAGTAATTACCGCAAAATATTTAAAAATATAAAAGTGATGTCAAGAATTTTCAAGAAAAAAAACATAATGCATACTTGGACCGTAAAATTCCAAAAACTCACGAGAAATTAAATCTCAAATACAGTCAATGCAAGAAAAGAAAATAGAATGATGGGTCAAGTGAACTTTTGTCAACAAAATGGCTGACCCGAACTTCCCCTCAAACCTCACAAAACCCCCAAACACCAGGAATCAACGATGAATCTTTAGTTATTGCTCAAACTGAGTGAATCAATGCTTGCCAGTAGATCTTTGACATCATCCTGCACCTGATCTGTGGTGTGTGATAAGGACAGTCTTGAGCAGAACGAACTAAGAGCCTCCATTTGTACGCCAACGTCTTTCTGCTGTTGAAAATAAGCCATCAGCATCTCCACAACTCTGTGTACTTCCTCCTTCATCTTAAGGATTTCTGCGCTCTTACAATTCTGAAGCATTCGCAATTTAGTCTGAGCGAGCTGAAGGGGATTGTATCCATGACGATCAAAAGTCAATATATTGGTTCCAGCCTTCAACAAGAGAACAACGACTGATGTTTTTGTTGTAACAGCTGCCAAATGAAGTGGAGTATTTCCCAGGATGTCAGTTCTGTTGGGATCAGCTCCGTAATCCAGCAGCAATTTGACAATGTCAGTGAAACCACTGGAACACGCCAAATGGAGGGGTGTGCGTCCCTGAGTGTCAGCATTGTTGGGTGTGATCCCCTTCTCCAGAAGTCTTTTCACTAATTCGATGTTATTTGTTGATGATCCAATGCGCATTCTCTTCTCCCACAATGACTGGTAAAGTTTGACTCGTCTTTTGTCTCGTTTAGAGCATATTTTTCCACCCTTATCAAAATTTATACCAAGTCCGTCTGAAAAGATAATTATTCGTATGATTTCGTTTTTTTTTTACACAAATTTCCTTCAGAATTGTCTACCAAAATTACTTATCAGAATACTATAATGCAGATGGTATAATTATTTTGAGATTTATCGTACCTTTACCGTTACTCTTGCAACGCCATTTATTCTCATTGCGCATTAAAGGCTCTGGTAAACAAAATTCAAGAGCCTGAAAAAACGAAATCATTGGAATTTTCAATTATCATAATCGCAATAACGCCTAATTATCTCAATTAAAAACGATCCCAGAGAAAAATGTTGGAAATAAATATTGTTGGAAATTCTCCCAGGTAGAATGAAGATCCTATGCTATTTTCCCGGAAAACCCCTCATTATGAAGATAATCCCCAAAATGTAAATGAAATCTCTCCCCGAAAACATAACCTCACAAGCCAATAGTCCCTCCCCTTCCGCCCGTGCCCTCAAATGAGTGACTCTCGGAGAAAATGCAAACAGAGACTTTTACAAGTGCACAAAATTCTGTACAAAAAAGATCCTCTCACAATTTCTCCCAAAGCCTTGCATTTTTGAAATAATAAATAAAAAACGTAAACGAAATTTTTCACCTCTCGATAATGAGATTTTCCAACATTTTCTTCAAGTAATTGATGAATTAATCATAATTACCTGTTCTAACGTTCGACCACCTCCAGAGGCAACTCCATTGCTCACGAAATGAAGAGACAATGGACTTGGGCTCTGGGTAAGACAAACAATAGTTGTAGGTGTAGTTGTTTCACTCCTCTTGTCCACAATCCCCAATTGTTTGGAAGGGTCCCTACGCTGTCTTGGCATTCCCAGAGGCCTTCCACGCTTAACGACATTTGTTACGAATCGTAAATGTCCCTCAGCTTGACCACTGTCATTGGAATCATTGCCAGTGTCAACACCGGAATCGATAGAAGTCATTTTCACTATTTATCAGGGACCTCTTGTTTACTTATTGTTGAAGCCAACTGTTTCGTTTCCTTCACTTCTGGCATCAAACACTGAAGCCAGCCGTTGATTTTTGCAGGTTAAACACACCAGTTTCTTCGATAATTATCCAGTGATTCGTTAATTGACTTCTTCACTCGCGAATTATGAGGACAAATCAGTGATGATGTGAATTAGGTTGATGAATTTAGTGAAAACATAACCACCTTCTGGTGTTTATGGAGGAACTGACGCAATTTTTTTCCCTTTGCTTTTTAGGTGAACAACCTTGAAGCGCACGAGAGCCCTCTCTCACAAAGTTCAGGCATTAAAATATTCCACGAGGTCGATAAAGTAGAAAATCAGTTTGCAATAGTCCACCAGAAAAAATAAAATCACGTGTTGAATTTCAAATATCTCGTGACCCAACGAAGCAATTTCAATAAATTAAATTTCATATTAAAGATAAAATAATAACCTTTAAAATGAAAGAAGAATCAACAAAATTCACTCTGTCAAACTCAAGTTATTAAACATTGAAAATCATTTCGTTTACGATAAAAATTGTACTGATCAGAATTGTTTTGATTTTGATATGTTGTTATTATCTCAAGAACAATTGATTGTATGGAAAAATATCATAAGGCATTTTTTGTAGCTGAGAAAATTGTCATCAAAGAAGATCTTGTGTGATTTTCTCATATAACTACTCCTTACTGAAATAATCCTGTTATAAGAGTCAGCAGAAATCGACACCATTGCATTCAATGAAAGTCTGATTATTCACAACAGTTGGATATTTTCTAATTATTGAGAATATTATGTAATATCTTCTGAAGTTATAGCCCCAGATCTTCATAAAAACGTAGAGATAAAATCACTGAGATCAGTCTGGGATCTACCAGCCACCGAGCAACATCAATTTACCTCATTTACCCTAGACAATCATCAACAATGAATATTTCGTTCGAGGGGAAGAGAATATTGGTCACTGGTGCAGGTCAAGGTAAACAATCAATAATTACATCTTCCTCCGACACTATAACTCCTCGTCCAATCAACAATCCCCAATTTCTGGTGGAGATAATTCAAGTAAGAGACCTATTGACACATGTCAACAAGAATTAATGGCCAGCCATTGTAAAAAAAATGTTCATAATTTTTTTTAATCAAAGGCATTGGCAGAGATCTTGCGCTGCGCCTGTCGGAGTACAAGGCCACAGTGATAGCAATATCTCGGACAAAAAAATTTTTGGATACTCTGAAGATCGAGGATCCCAAGATAATTCCACTGACAGTCGACCTGAGAGACTGGAATGCAACCAGAGCTGCTGTGAAGAGCATTCTACCCATCGATATGCTCGTCAATAACGCTGGAGTTGCCACACTCGCACCATTCCTACAGCTGACAGAGGAGGATTTTGATCTAACGATTGATGTCAATGTCAAAGCGATTTTCAATATCTCACAAATTGTCACTGGTGACATGATTAAACGCAATTGTCGGGGGAGCATTGTCAACGTCTCCTCGCAGGCCAGTCAAGCAGCGATCAAGGATCACTCGGTTTACTGCGCGTCAAAAGGAGCCGTTGACATGCTCACAAAGTAATTAATTAAAGTTGTTAGTGATCACTCAACTGTCAATGCACAAAAAAAAAATAACTCTCATTTCGAGAGATAAAAAATCGTAAATTAAGACTTCAGAGTCAGTTTCTAATTTTGTTTTTAATTATTTAATGGAGTCTAAATTTTGCATTCCCAAAACTAAAATTTTACAATTCGAGATCGTATTAAAAAATTGTTTTTGTTTTCTTTGAGTGAGAAAGGAAGGAATTGAGAAGACACTTTGCCTCAAGAAAAAATGACAACATAAATTGTAAAAATTTAGAAATTGGGGAATGACTTGCTAAGGACATTTTCAATGGAACAGAGTAGAATAAAAAATTACCGTAGATACTCAGTAATTTTTTATTTTGTTATAGAACGATGGCATTAGAACTGGGCCCCCACAAGATTCGAGTGAACAGTGTAAATCCTACAGTGGTAATGACAGCAATGGGGAAACTGGGTTGGGAGGATCCCAAGAAGGCAAGAGTGATGTTGGATAAAATTCCCCTCGGCAGATTTGCTGGTAAATATTGACAATAATCCAACTGAGATACTAGTTACATACAGAATATTTCCCCCTTTTTTACGTGATAATAATATCGCAAAGTGTTACTTTGTATTCTTATCATTTCAGAGGTCGGCGAAGTGATAGACGCAATTGTCTACTTATTGAGTGACCGCAGTAGTATGATAACAGGAACGGCCCTGCCTGTGGACGGTGGATTTCTCGCGACATAATTGTTTTTGTGAATTTAAGGGGTAAAATGAATGTGCAAACGAACGATCGTTCGCTCGATAATTGTCTCGCATTACTGATAAAGCTAAATAAATAAATAATATTGTTGGAGGCACTCACCGGCGTTGGATGAAAACAACCGCTCCGTTTTCACCTTTCGTTCACCCTACCTTTGCTGTCATCCAGAGGCTCAAATCCTCTCTGGTCTCTGTCCTCTCCAGTCCTGCTCTGCTAGCCGGGCTCGTGCAACGACAGTTGGATCCTCTCAGATGCACTCTCACTCACAAACCACTAAATTTTATTTTCACTAATAAGAAGGAATGAACGAAAGAACTTCACTGAACCAGGAGGGTCTCAAGACCCCTGGCACACTTCACAAACATCACTTGCACCACTCAATGACTTCCCTCCCCCCATTATCAGGATTTCACCCTTTACTCGAAATTTTTTAAATCAAATACCCCCGAACTGGCTCAGAAAAAAAATACAAAAAACACCCGGCACTCCAATATCCGTATTGACCGCCATCTTGCGTATTCATCACCGAATCAACAACAACGAAACAACCGGGATCCACTGACACTTTTCACAACCCCCAATCCCTCCCAGAATCCTTCACTACCTTTGGTTTCACTAATTTCCCACTACAAACGGTCTTTTAATAAATTTCAGTCAATAAACACATAAAAACGTTCAAAATTTAGTTCTCTGTCCAGAATCACACAACAGGCGCCATCTTGCGGCCAGATACTGGAGTTGACTGCCAGGGAGACGAGACATTTTCCCTCCAAAATTCTCTAATTGCCCTAGCACTCGTAAATCGTCAGAATAATCGTAAACTCCATAATAAAATTCAGGTTGTCCCTCGTTGTTAATTAATTGTCTAATTGTTCATAATTATTTAGTCGACTGTTCCTCTGTGTTGACCAACAGAGACGAGGGACATTTTCTTGGTGAAATTCCCAAAATTGTCTTGGTGATTGTAATACGCCACCATAATGACCAATTTCATGTTCCAATTGTTGTCCAGCATTGTAATAAATCAATTGAAACATTATTAAAATGCTTACTCAACTGGTTTTACTCGATTTTCGCGAAACTATGTCGAACGACCTGCGTACGTGCCTCAGCTTGTCGACTTCTCGTCGCCATCTTGAAGGTCGCCTTTAGAGGGGGAACAATGGACTAAACGTTTTCGCAACGTAAAGTATTTTTCAGCTTCTGGGGCTCTAGAGACTCCGAAATAATGCTCAACTTCATGTTAAAATCGTTGCTGGGCATTGTAGTTAATTAATTATAACATTATTCATCCTTACTCGATCGATTTAACTGGATTTTTACTGGAAAATGCGACGAGCGAAAGCCAAGCGTGCCTCTCAGTGTAAAGGTCGGACGACATATTGGACAAAAGTATCCCTACGCCGCCTCGTTGCGCAAAATCACTGCGCAGGGACTACTTCCAAGGGGGGGACAGCTCCCATGGAATTCTCGCTAAAAAGAGGGGGAAATTAATCGATTGCTAGCTAATAATATTCTAATTAATTAATTATAGCGTGGAAAAATAATTTCAAGCCGAAATTAATCGATTTTATGGATTATTTTTATATTTTTATATGGACAAGGAATACGACTTGAGAAATACTTCCCAACGACGAGACTCCCACTCCCGTGCGCATTCTCTCCGCGCACACCCAAAATGGACGCCGACTCCTATAGCTGTGAGGATGCCGTAGCGTCTGCTCTACGTATTTTCGCCAAAAAGTCTGGTAAAATCGATTAAATAATAACTACAAATGCATTAATCGAGTAACTACAACGTCTGGCAATGATTTTATGCCGAAATTCATTGGCGTTGTGGTATATTACGGACGTTTGCAGCCGAAAATTAATTCTCGTCGACAAAGCTTCGGGTCCCTGGCGCATTCTCGTTGCGCAGTTCAGTATGACGACCAGCCATCGGAGCAGACGAAGGGTCCGGCGTGTTTTTGTGGAGAAATGAGGGTATGAACGAATAAATATTCACGTATAATGTAACGATTGAATACCAACGAGGGACAGCAAGGATTTTATTATGGAGTTGACGATTTTTCTCGTGTTTTACGACGGCCAGGACGATATGAGAGTTTGGGAGGGGAAATGTCCGTTGTCCCTTGTCCCTGTATGGCCAATACAGAGGTCTAGTCGATTAAATAATCATAAATATTCCAATAATTAATTAGCAATGAGGGACAATCAGCTTTTTTTATGGAGTTGACGACTATTCTGGCCATTATTCTATTTTATTATGAAGCTGGGCATTATTCTGGCGTCGTCGGAGCCTCAGGGGCTGAAAAATAGTTGCCCCCCCAAAACGACTAGTCCTTTGTTTCCCCCCTCAAAACACACTCAAAATGGCGGCGAGGGGCCGACACGCAGGAAGACGTTCCGAGATCGTTCGACGAATTTTTGCGACAATCGGGTGAAATCAGTTGAGTAAGGATTAATAATGTTTTAATTAATTTATTACAATGCTCGACAACAATTGGAACATGAAATTGGTCATTATTATGGCGTATTACAAATACCATGACAATTTTTGGAAATTTCACCAAGAAAATGTTCCTCGTCTCTGTTGGTCAATACAGAGGCACAGTCAACTAAATAATTATGAACAATGAGACAATTAATCAACAACGAGGGACAATCTGAATTTTATTATGGAGTTTACGATTATTCTGACGATTTACGAGTGCAAGGGCAATTGGAGAATTTTGGAGGGAAAATGTCTCGTCTCCCTGGCAGTCAACTTCAGTAATTGGCCGCAAGATGGCGCCTGCTGTGTGATTCTGGACAGAGAACTAAATTTTGAACGTTTTTTTGTGTTTATTGACTGACATTTATTAAAAGACCGATTAAAGTGGGGAATTAGTGAAACCAAAGGTGGTGAGGGATTCTGGAAGGGATTGGGGATTGTGAAAAGTGTCAGTGGTTCTGGTTGTTTCGTTGTTGTTGATTCGGTGATGAACACGCAAGATGGCGGTCAATACGCAATGTTGTAGTGCCGGGTCTTTTTTGTATTTTGCTTTCTGAGTCAGTTCGGGGGTATTTGATTTAAAAAATTTCGAGTAAAGGATAAAATCCTGATAACGGGGGGAGGGAAGTCATTGAGTGGTGCAAGCGATGTTTGTGAAGTGTGCCAGGGGTCTTTCCTGGTTCAGTCAATTTCTTTCGTTCTTTCCTTCTTATTAGTGAAAATAAAATTTAGTGTTTTGTGAGTGAGAGTGCATCTGAGAGGATCCAACTGTCATTACACGAGCCCGACTAGCAGAGCAGGACTGGAGAGGACAGAGAGCAGAGAGGATTCAAGCCTCTGGATGACAGCAAAGGTAGGGTGAACGAGAGGTGAAAACGGAGCGGTTGTTTTCATCCAACGCCGGTGAGTGCCCCACTCATTTATTATCTCCATCCACTCTCATTAATATTCCCGATAATTTTTTTCATCCACCTGGATCCAATGGCCTTCAGCAACAAATAAAAAACTCAGTATACCTCAATTCTGATTCTATATTGTACACAAAAAGTTTACAATTCAATTCTGTGTTCATGCTCTGCTTGTCACAGTTGTTTTGCTTTACATTGTTTTCTTCAATAACTCCCTCATATCTCGGCTCTCATACACTCAATTACCTCAATTTCCATTCCACTCGAATTACGATATAAATCCTTAATCGATTATCATATATTGTAAATTGTATATAATATGTACAAATCGTCTGATGCGCCACAATGATTATCATCGAATTAGCAAAAAAAACGTATTTATCATTGCTTTATAGTTTTTTTTCCTTCTTTTTGCGTATGCAGATGATGCAATGAAAATTATCACTCACTCTACCCTTTCATTATCCACATATTTTTCACGCTAGCGTGCCAGCGAAGACCTTATTCCAACGCACACGAGTGCAATACCTACGAATGATTAACGGATAACAAAAAAATCATCTGGATTATTAATGAAGTAATGAGAGAAAAAAAATCCTAACAAATTAAAATCTAAGGAGTATGTCATTTTGGAAATAAATCCATGGTATTACGATATCGAGGATGCGCTTCTCGGGGAAGTGATGAAATTATCATTAATCATCATTTTGGTCATCGATAAAATGAATAAAAATAGATAATCAATTGAAGAATTTAAAAGCGAGAAAATCTGAAATATCGGGTTATTATTTCGTGTATATCTCGGGAACCACCAGGTTTAGGAGAAAAAGTCAAAAGATCTTAATTGGAGATGGCGAAATTCTCGGAAAAAAAGATCTCTACACTTTTTTCTCTCGTTTCTGTTACTCCCGAGATATTGTTCATATAATATTTGCGATCAATTTTTGGGCCTATCACTTCCCCACTGATTTCAATCACTTCAACGATTCATATAAATTGGGAAAAACCGTGGGAAGGAGAGAATCCGGTTTTCTATAATTGTTAAAATTCCTGGCAGTGTGTCTTACTCATCTTTATTCTCGTCTCGAAAAAATTGAAACTCAAGATGACTATCGTTAGGGAAGAAATTAATATACAAAGATCAAATAAATATTCCAAATGAAAGAAAAAAAAATTAATAATAGTAACAAAAGCGGAAATAGTGATTTTTTTTTAGTGGAGAGTATATAAGTCGATCGTAAAGCGTTAGATGAGAAGCTTCTGAGATATCTTGACAATAGCGATACTTCAATCGTCAGTAACTGGAGATTGGCTGATTGTAATTCACTAAATTTTGTGGCATTTTAAAATACTTTAATTAATTTTTAAAATAATCACAAATTTTAGGGGAATTCAAGCAGTTATTTCACGAGATATTGAAGATTGATCATGCCCTTTTTACGAAAAAAATCCAGCCCTGGGGACGCAGCGGTAACAGGATCACGATTTTTATTACACCAGTTACAATTATCAAATGATTAATTATAAAAGCTTGCGGACGAGACTCTTTCAATGCCAAATGTTATTGATTCTATCCAATTTAAATCGTTTTTTCGGCGACATTAATCGACGATAATGTCGATTTATCATGAAATTATACAGAAATTGCACATGTCAACACACGATTTTTCTCTTCATTGAATTCTGCAGTGAAGGGGTGAAATTGTAACGAATGAGAGTTCGCGATTTTTACTCATTTGCAAATGAATTATTTTGATGACAGTTGCTGGAAAATATCGAAAAGTCTTATTTCACCAGCAAAAACTCAGTTTTTATTTTTTTTTGTTGTAATGAGGGAAAATTTATTCACGATCTTCACTCGACTTCACCCCTTGACTCCAAAATTCTCCAATCCCACATTTAAAAAAGGGCTGGGGGACGATCCAATGTGCTTAACACCCATGAAAAATGATTCAGTGATGTACTTGTTTAATCCAAGAAACACATAATAGTCATTAGGGTGTGTTAAATATTGCATTTACGAATAATGTATTAATTGTTCATTATGCATTCATTCATATCATACGCATTCACACAGAGGATATTCACAATAGTTTTCATTTAGCAAATTAATGATTGATTATCAATCATCAGTACATCCGAAGGGAATGAATTATCATTTGAGACATAAATTGTCGAGTTAAAAATGTCAATTTAAATTCTCTTCAATTCAAATTGACACTTGATGCTTTGAAAAATGTTGATTTATTCTCTCGAGTATCTCAATTTGATAATCACGAAAATTCCAAAATAATATTCCGAATTTTTCCTTCATTTTTTGTTTCATCTTCTCGAGATGTACGGTAGAAATTATAATCAATATTATTGTTTGCGAGCTTGACGAGCAGCCGTTGACGATGACTGTCGATTTCCACTAGTCGTTTGATTAATTTGTCGATTCACTTGTTGCGTTGAACGTTTGCCTAGCTGAGCTTCCTTGGGGTCAAACCCCTCACTATGTCGCTTCCAAAACAAAAGATACACAAACGGCCACATTAGGCGTTTCATTGCACTTGTTTATTCAACTTTTCGATTTGTTTTTTTTTGTTTTAATTCATTATTATTTTCTCGACTCTGGATGAGGAGTCCTCTCTACCGTGGCACAGCAACCAATTTCTTTCGAATCCTTCTGTGTATTGGTTATTATTTATTCGTCATTAATCAATCAAACAATCAGCTGTTTAATGGTCTGGTGTTATATATATATATTTTTTTTTTCATGTTCTGTTTATGTTTTGTTTTTGTGGTTTCATTTATTATCGATTTATTCTAGTCGATCAATTGATGTAACTCCTAGTCTTATGCACTACTAGATTCAATTTCTAGAATAGTTTTTTTTGTTTTGTCTTTTTTTTTTGTTTTGTTTAATTCTAGAAGTGTCAGTTTACCTGAAAAATCAACGCAGAAACAAATAGATTGGAGGGAATTTTTTTTTTCTATTTTTTTGCGGTCAAATTTTATTGGCTCGTGACTTGTAAGACGTCCCTGCATGCAGTCAAATATTTTAATTACATATTATCGGTTTTAGAGTTCTCGGGATATTAGATTGTGTTTGGAGTAATGGGTGAGAGTACTTAATTAACAGTCATTTTGGTATTATTGTTCAGGTTTTAGAGATATCTAGTACCGCACCATGCCACGGTATAGTGACACCATATCCCAGTGTAAAGTTATGATTTTATGATTATGATTAATGATTTGTGATGTTTTATTAGAAATACCAATGAACCACGATAACCCATTACAAGTGTGTTGTTTTTGGAGTGTTTTACATGGAGATCATTGTCTGGTGAAATTGATTTTTAATAACAACCTCGAAAATTCTAGAAAAATTGCGTCAGAGGATTTTTCAAAAAATCATTTCCCTTTACAGAAAGTTTTTCATAATTTCTGAATGACAATATCAAGAAGTCGAGGTAAAAAAAGATAAAAAAAAGAGAATGTCTGGCATTAGAAGTGGTGCCGCCGCCATTTTGATGTCCCAAGGGCTCCAAAGATGGCGGCAGCCACGCCTGCTCTCCACCTCGTACTTTGGAATAATTATTAAAATTATTAGATCTCTCCAAATCACTTGAAACTCCCGTCATTCTTTCCTTGGGTGAGGAACATTTTTTATAAATTTATTGTTCCTCTCGACGACCCCGAAAATTTTTTTTATCAGAAAATTCGAGTATATAACAAATAATATAATCAACGTAATAATTATCACCAGATAATTCTCTCCACGTAACCTACATGATATCACGTAATGTAACTCACTTTGATTTGGTCAAATCAACTATCGCTGGCGTGGGTGCAGGATTACGTAGGACTCTCAGGCTGACCCGCCGTTTCTCATGACCGTCCGCAGTTGTTGCTGAAAAATATTGTCCACATAAAGCACTCAGAAATTATTTAATCTCAATCATCATTAAAAGAAAAAAAAACGAGGAAAGTGATGGAGAGCGAGTCTTTTCTCTTTCGTGAAGAGATGTTGCTAAGACTTACTTCCTCCTTCCTCTTTCCTCGAGGCAGACCGAGCATGAAAAATATAGGCTTTTAATTAATTAATTAACATTCGTGCCATGAAATTCACGTCATCTCCTGATCATTCAAGGGCCGTCAATCATGCGATATTGACGGATTAAGCATTTCAGTTAAATTATTCATTTATTGGTTTTTTAATGTTTCACAAAAAATCCTGATATTATTCTGGATGAATACCCACCGGTGCAACTGTCTAATCACCACTCTTAATTAATGATGAGTGAATATGAGCGATAATTCACGTTATGAGTCTCTTTTAATGATTATTTGATGGGGTAGTAGTGAAATTCGATGAATTTGAGAATTTCGATTGTATTATTTGTCGAGTATCTCGAGAACTGTTGGATCTAGGGAAAAATGATATAAGACATTTTTTGTAGGGCATTTTAAGACCTACAAAAATACTTATGTCACATTTTTTCCTACACCTCATAGATCTCGAGTTATTTGCGTATTAGTTCGGAACGAAAATCGGTAATGTTAATTTTTAGCCATCAGATGTCCTATCCAATATCTTTATAACTTTTGGATTTAACGAAAAATGTCAGAAGATCTTTTTTGGGGAGAATTTAATTCCCTAAAAAAACTTCTTACGACACTTTTCTCTAAAGCCTCTGTCTCCCGAAATACAGCCAAAGAACTCTGGGAAGATCTCTCAAATCTTTCACAATTTTACTACAAAATTCCAATTGTTAAGCAAATATGAAATAAAAATAATTTTTCACGCTTGGCTATGGAAATGGCAACGAAATATACGAAAATCTAATTAAAATTATCTTCAACAACTAAACAATATCAATTAAGCGATATAAAAATAGCGAAAGAATATCGAAATGTTTAAAACAAGAAAAAATGTTCTTTACCATTTTTTTTAATGTTAAACAATCGATATCTCACTTAATAAACATTTCGATCTAATAACACGATATAACGGTTTTTCCATTCAAGCCAAGTGAGAAAAATTGAACCAAGGATGTTAGAAATTATTACAATACTACTTTCAATAATTCATGGTGTGCAGAGAGAAATAAAATTAGACCAGTCCTTGAATGGAAAAACATTTATTTCTATAATTCATTTGTCTAATGAACTTTATAATTAATCAATAAATTGATAAAATAAAGGAGGCGGAAGAAAAAAAATCATCCTAATTAAGATTACATTTATCAAATGGCATTGAATGTTCGTAAAAATAAAAGGGACATTTTAATAATAAAGTGGAGAGAGAATTGATAAAAAAATTGAGGAAACTGGTGAAGTGAGGATTTTTTCGCATTATTTGAAGTACAAATTATATCTTATGGGTAATTAAGGCACTTGATCTTCGCTGAATCCCCAAAAAAAATCCTAATACCATTTCATCAATGAAAGAACAAAAAAAAAATTATTTAAACAGCGAATGTAATATTCATTTCACCAGAATCCTCGTCTCCTCGCACGGCGCACACTAGATTCCTTAAGCTACGAATTAAAATTGTGTAAATATGTATAAAAAGTGTGAACACAGGGATTCAAGTCATTATAATTCCTCAGAAGACGTTAATTAATTAATTAATTAAAGAACGAGAGTATCAAAAATTTTCACAGTCTTCAGTTTAAAATAACGAATGAGTGAGACTGTTATCAGTCTCGTCGTCACAATATCAATGAGAGAAAAAATATCTATATATAAAAAATACTAAATAATTTTGAAATGATTGCTAGTCAGTCGTGCGTAATGAATTTAGTCGGATGTGCGTCATTTATGATGATTTAAAATAGGGTTAACTAGGGTATTCTATTATCTATTGAACGTATTAATTTTATAATTTGGTATAAGTCGCGAACTGCATTGAGTTTAATCGTAGGAACATGTGAATTGATTGGTAATAAGTAAAATTGGTATAACAACCGGACTATTAAAGTTTTTGGAGAGAAATGGGGGGCAGAATGGAGCACTAATTACCACGTAATTACTCGAATTAGATTTTAGGTCTACTAGATTTTTTCTCCATCAAAATGCCTATTGATAATAAATGTTATCAAAAATGTTGTGAATGAATTTCTCAATCTGCAATATTTTTCCCTAAAAATACGTCTCATAAAAAAAGACTCATCTGATTATCTCTGAGTTAATCTCGTTAAGTCTCCATTCTCCCCCATTTAAAAATCCTCTCCCCTCAATTTCACCCCCAGAACTGAACGAAATAAGTAACGGTGGTAGAGACTATAGCTCCCCTTCGCTAAAAAAAAATTCATATGCAAATGCAAACGAATAGATCGAGTAGAATTCCCTTGATGATATCAAGATTCCCCTGAGGTTTGAGCTCCCTCTTCCCACCCTTTGCCTCGCCTCCAGTCCACCCCTCGTTCTGCCTGACATTCTGCAAATAAAGTCTCCCAAATTGACTGATGGAGTACCCAATCTCTAGACTATCCTTATTGGCACTTGTCCCAAGTGAATAATCATCTCCATTGGACCTATCAATCTTATCAATTCCCTCATTAATTCCAAAAATATCTCTCAACAATTCCTCCTCGTCCTCAATTTCTCGCTCATTAACACTTCTCACTCTCTGTCTTCTCTTGTCTAAAAAATCCCCCTTTGGATCAAAAAAATGCATCTGTTTGTTCTGGTTCTTCCTGAGAAAATACTCCCCCGACTTCTCCTGGAGATACTCATGATCCCTTGGAGGCTCTGGTGGACTCTCCTCCTTTCTACTTCTGGGTAAAAAATGAAGTGAACGTCCAATTCGATGAAATATATTTGTTCTCTTGCGTTTAGTCGTTGAGTCAACAGTTCTGTATGATTTATTGCGTGTAAAATAACTTGGGGAGGTGATTTTTGGAAGCTCCTCGAGACTCTTGGCATCCTTGGCATGCCAATCTCCATTACTCTCAAGTGACTCCAGGCTCTTGCAGGCTTTTGATTTTCCCTGAATAGGACTCTTCCTGAATATCTCACCCTCTAGCTCAGTAAATTCCACATTCTCCGGCTTTTCAATGTCTTCGATGTCATTGATTGTGTAGAGACTTGTCAATGTTGGATCAACAATAATATCTGGTGAATTATCTGTTATTTTATTGTATGTCTCGTCCACCGTTACTCTACTATGAATATTGAAATTTAAATTTTTCTCAGTTTTATGCCCATGAAAAAAATAACTCTGCTTGTCAATGCGACGTGTTTCCGCGTTATCATTTGGCAAACGTTTTATGAATGATTGATAATAATTGTGGGAGCTTTGGGAATTGTAATTAATGGGTTCTCTGGGGTTGTCAATATGTCCAATACAAATACCGGATATGTCGAGATTGTCGGGTGTCGATTGGGCTTGATTGATTTGAGGTGATTGGGTGTGCTTGAATGTGTTGAATTTGTATTGTCGATCTGGTGTTAGGGATTGTCCCAGTGGTATAACACCACCACCACCAACACCACTGGGACCACTAGGACCACTCGCTGATTTTGATGACACAGGCTTAACTGGTGTCAGCTGCTGATGGCTAGAGGACAACTTTTGGTAGAATTGTATTTTACCTTGGAGATCATTCTTATCTTGTCCGTCTTCGGGATCTGTCTCGTGCTTCTGACGACGTCCTGATGTGCTTACTGTTGCACCTGCTGTGCCTGAGGCGTTTGCGAGGCATTGGCGGGTGTACATTCTGAAATGTTTGGGGATTTTTTGTCATTTTGAGGAGTGAGAATTTTTTTTTTTGAGAGGATTAGGGGCCTTCGGTGGAGGTTCATTGAAGTTCAAGGGATTTGTTTTGCGTTTTGTTTATCAATTGGAGGGTTAATTATTTGTTGAGTGATGTACTGACCTCGACGGATGCTCCTGCTCGTTATTCGTTCCTGATGACAGTGGGATATTAGCTGGCTGTGAGTGAGTTGGTGCTTGTTGGGCCGCTGGCAATGCCTGTTGTCTGGCATTACCAAATTTGAGCAGATTCCAATCAAATACGTAGTCGTATGTGAAGGTCTCGTGATGGAAAAGAGTGCGGAATAGTTGTCGTAAATATGAGTAATCCGGCCTCTCCTCGAAACGTATTTGTCGACAGTATCTTAGGTACTTGGCAAATTCAACTGGACAAAAATAAAATTGTCAATGATTTACTTGCGGACATTTTCAATCATAACAAAGCTAATCTATCAAATCATTTTCATTTTAATTCTCATTTGGATCTCGTGTGAATAGTAGCAAGAGTTATTTAATGGGGGATAATTTATCATAAATAATTGACAGTTATCGGGAGTAATCAGTGATTATTAAACTTTTTAATTAAATTTATTTTTCTCTTTAATTCGAGAAACACTGGCAATTACTGAATTTTAATTGGTTGAAGAGTGGGCGAGAGAATAATTCATTACTGGGATATCCTTTGCAGAGTTCGTCGATAGGCGTCGACATTTTCTTTTCTGATATTCGCTCATACTTCTGTCTCTTAGTAGCAGCCTTCAGTCCTTGCCATGGTAAACTCCCAATGTTGAAGTACATAAAGACGTAACCTAATGACTCGAGATCGTCCCTCCGGGATTGTTCAATTCCCATGTGTGTATTTATACTAGCGTATCTGTAATTGAAATTATTTAATGGTCAATATTTGAATGGGGAGATAAGATAGCATCTCTCCTGTGAGTATTTCCGGTAAAAAAAAACTCTCGATTTTTATCCGAATTCATTTGCTTGAACAAACATTGAAGAAGAAATCTAGTCAAATTTCGACACTAATTTTTGGCCAATATCTCGAAATCCCATGGGGATAGCGCAATTTTTGTAGAAATAATTTTTTTAGCTGAGGGATTTTTCTATATAAAAGGCTTTTATGAAAATTTTGATATGTCGTCTCGGTTGGGAGATATGGGGGGAAAACTGAAAATGGACGTTTTTGGAGATCTCGATTTTTAGGGAAATCAGGTCAATTAGATTTTTTTTTTCACCTGGCAGTTCCTGTAAGATTTTTATTCTCTCGATACGGTATATGTCTGTGTGTACGTCCATCTCGATACTTCTTGGCTAATCCGAAGTCTATAATATACACGAGATTACCCTTTTTACCTAGTCCCATCAGAAAATTGTCGGGTTTAATGTCTCGGTGGATGAAGTGGCGACTGTGAATGAAATCTGTTCTACTGATCTGTAAATAATCATTGCAAAAATAATTAAAAACAATCTCCGTAAATAACTATTCGTTAAAATGTTCTAGAGTAAAAAGTAGATAAATTCTTTATTTTTCTAAAAATGCATTCTCCTGGCGAAAATTTGAATTTTTATCCTCTGCTTCGCAATTTATTTATAGATAATTTTTTTAAGTCTCTGTGAATGGATAAAATTAGTTAATTGACGTACCATTTGATCGGCAAGTAGAAGAACTGTCTTTAACGTAAATCTACGCGAACAAAAATTGAATAAGTCTTCCAGGGAGGGTCCAAGTAGCTCCATAACCATGACATTGTAGTCACCTTCCGATCCGCACCATTTTATTGTCGGTATTCCAACTAAAAATAATGATTTTGAATAATCATGATAATTGCCGACTTGTGGGGGAGTGAATGGTCTCGGTACACGTGACGACGTGTCATTCCATTGAAAATTGTTATTTGCATGGGGGGGAAGATATTCTAAAATCCAATAAAATACGTAACGTCAACTGTTGTCGATACAATTATAATTGTTCAATTATCTCGATAATTTCATCATTAATAGGGCTTGCGAGTTAATGAAAAAATTCCAACTGATGTTAAAAATTGTAAAACTAATATTTTTGGCATCAATTAATTTTTTCACACAATTTTATTTGTAGATATTTAATTGAGCAAATTGGGATCTTTTTTTTCAACGAGAGATAATTCTCCAGTTTCTTCTCAACTCATCAGTGGTAGAATTGACTTTCTTAATCCCCGGAAATAACGAATTATCGCGAATGAATTCTATTCTTTGGTGACAGCTAGACTGACTGGAATTTAATTTTCATGATTCCCAATTAAATTCTTTTCGCTAAATTATTCTGGCCAGATATTTTGGGAGTTTGAACACTATATTTGTCTCAGTTATTAATTTTTTTATTCTCTTTCATTCACCGGGAGATCCCACCCAAAATCATCCTCGAGGAGCCTGAAAAAAAATGTCTTTTCACCCCCAACAAACCCCATATGAAAGTCTACATACCACCACCCTGCATCATCTTGTAGAACCTCGACTCTATGTGTAACTGTGGATGACGTGTTTTTATGCATTCCAACTTGATGGCGACTTCTTCGCCCGTGGAGATGTTGGTGCCTGATATAATAACAAAGAAAAAGATTCATGACTCGTCTGTATCTCCTAGTACCCGATGTCGGGCTGAAGAGGGAGAGCGCCATTGGGTGAGGGGATGAAGGGAGAGAGGAGGGAGATGGCAACAACGGAGCAATGGATGACTACACGGAACCTGCAAAATCACTGCAAAACAATAGAGGAATCTAGTTGTAAAAAAAATGAAGCACATAAAAATGGACAATGAGTGGCAATAATCCCCGGAAAAGGGTGAATTCCCGGACGACAGGCGTTAATAAACAATGACTGAGGCTCCAAATGTCGACGATTAGTCGTCAATGGTACCACCAAATGCTGATAACCAGACTGAGAAGGCTCGTGGAAAGTGGGAGGGGAGGAGCAGTGAATTACAGCAGAGAAAGGCAATGGCAGAGAACACGAAGTGCAAGAGAATTTAATGTCAACAATACCTAAATAAATATCTCCAAATGAACCACTCCCAATTTTCCGTCCGAGTCGGTATCTACTGCCGACGCGGAGTTCCATTCTGTTGCAGCCGTTGGCCGCGTGCTGGCCGGACAACGTGTGTGTATATCTTGGATATATTTCACTTTTTTTGTTGGTGAATTGAATAGGAGAGAAACCAAGGGAAAAGAGCAACAACAAAAAAAAGGGCTCTCCTTGGTTTTTACTCTAGCCTCTGCGTATCAGTTGGCCTCGTTATTTCGACACTAATTATCGGAGGTACTGCCTCTATTCACGCACAATTGTATAATCACAGGTATAAAATAATAGGGGGGAGGGTGTGGAGGTAACAAAAAAAACGGGGGATATTTATCAAAGAAAACTGCCTCAGAGACTCTGAGAATTTGCGATCTCCATGTTTGATCGCATTTCCGCTCGTCAACTCTCACACAGCCATCACTACACTTGTTTCCCCTCTGCCTTCAGTCGTCTTCTTTCTTTTTTTCTTTTCGTTTTTATTCCCCTTTTTTTTGAGGGGTCTTTTATTCTAGTCGGTGGCGAAATATCCAACTGTTTCCTTTCACGGGACTCTGAGAACCTCTAGGCTCTCTCAATACACCCAACTTTTATCCACCTAACCAGTATCTTGGCGCATCCAAGGTTCTAACTATTTTCTCGGATGGAAGGATGTGGGTGTGTGGGTTTGGCTGCGGGTATGGTGTGTGTGTGTGTGTGTGTGTTGGTTGCCTTTTTGTTCCGGAGGTTTAGCCAGCCGAGGAGGCGGCGCTGGCGGTGCCTCCGGGGTTTCCAAGAGTCTAGTGGACTATCTGCCGTAGGGAGCGTCTATGGGATTAAGGTCTTAAGGAAGGGGGTGGCTATTTTATCATTTTTCCAAAAATTTCTCTTACATTTTCTCGAGTACACCCAACTTTTATTTTTTTTTATTTATGCAAAAAAAATGATTTTTGCATTTTTTTTTTGCATAAATTAGAAAAATAAGTTGCTCTCCGTATAAATTTTATAATCATTAGTTAACATTTCATTAATTTTCATTGGATGGAATCTAAGACAAATTTTCGGAAATATTATTATTTTCATCTTAGAGTAGGTAGACAGGTGTTCCAACCTGAGGCCCTAAACGTAGGGATAGGCAGAGATTTAATGGTCGGGCCCAGCACAGCAGGACCTGCTGAGTTTCCTCCCCTTAAAACCCCGCAAATTCCAAAATTTCAACAATTCAAAATTTTTAGAAAATGCACTTCTTCCCCTTCGCCCCCCAGGATCACCCAAAAATTGGAATAATTACTTCAAAAATTCTCCAATCCCTCAACCCTATATCATCAGAATATTATCAATCAATTAATTAATTGTCCATGGGAAATAATAAACATAAAGTTCCTTAAAAAAAAGCGTTTAATCGTATTAAAAATCAAGTGATGCTACAGGTGTTGCCAATAATTCATTCAATCGTTTATCGAAAGAAAAATATTAATGAATTGCCAGTGTGAGGGCAGTTTCGTGTTAGACAATTAATTACAATTTGAGTACAATCGACATAATTTCGTTTAATGCGTGAATGAACTTGTAATTAGAATTCAGCGTGTATTGTCATTCGATTAGTTGAATAGAGGCCTGAAAAACTTAATAAAAAAAAAATGTTTTCTTTTTTTTTTACAGTAAAAAGTATTAAAATCGTAACCACGTATAAACTATCTACAGATAATAAAAAGTGATAATAAAATAGTTATCAGATGCCGACGAAGCTCTCTCGATTGTTTTTTTTTTTTCACATTCTAAATCATTCTTACAATTATAGTTTATGGAATGTTATTATTGGCTAACAAACATCAATATTCTCGAGAAAGTATGGCCTGTGGATTTCATTCGTTTATCTCTATGGTATAATAAAATTTATTTATTAATTTATGGGTAAATTTATCAAGTAATCGATCGCCCGATTGTCTCATTCTACTCGCACTCTCGGTACTGGAAGTATTTATTTTTTATCAATGAGAAAAAAATTTAACAATTGCGCAATGCGATGAGGCGTTAAGCTATTGTGTATTAAACAATTTCAACGGATAAAATACATATTGTTAATGTACATTGTTGTTGCAAATAAAAGCGGTAAGAACAATGCAGTAGAGAAGGGGTGAAACTGGTGAATTTTCCTCTCATTAAACAATTGTTTCGATTTGTTTTTTTATTAATTTTCTATCGAGGAAATGTCAGGAAAAATTTTCCTCCCCTTTTGACATTTTTTTTTGCGAGCTTGACCCCTTCGGTAATTAAAAGAAACAAACAATTAAACAGACGACGACAAATACTGGTACTTGAGAAGTATAATTTCCTAAAATAAATGCAATTTTATCGTGATCAATGGACATTCTGAATCATAAATCATAAGTTGAGTTATGAGTTACTCCCAAAAATATATTTAATCACAAATTGAGTACATCCTCTTTGTCAATGGGCCTTCCTGCATTTTCTTGTTTCACGCGAATTGATAAACAATTGATTTTATTTCAATTATTGATAGAATATAATTCCCTGTGTCAATGGTTTTTTTTATTTTCTCGTGTTCGAGTTTCGTTAAAAATTTAGCGTGTGAAGGACTTGGTTGCCAAGTGGGCCATCTATTCTCGTCATATTTGCAAATTTATTTAAGACTTTTCGCCCATTATTTCCGATTTTTATTGGTTATTGGAAATTTTTTCTAATGTCTAAAGCAAATAAAAGCCCTCTTACGAGACAAACTTCAGATTTCTCTATTTAATTTGTCATTACTAGAGATATTTTTTCGAATAAAAATAATTGCTAAACATTATTATTTAATCCTCGAAGATTTTTCTTTGAAAATCCCCCAAAAAAATGCTCAGAATAAATTTAACAAAGTCCCAAATTTTTTTGCAATAATGACAAAAATGTATCGCCCACTCGACAAATCATAGATCATATGCTATTTTACTCGTAATACTATAATTTGCATAAAAATCTAAATTTTCATCTCGTCTCGATATAAAATTTACTTCGGCATAGGTATAAATTCTATCTATCGCCTTCGCAACCGGTGAATACTTGTGGGGGAAGGGGGAATTTTAATTATTAATAAAATAATGAGAACATTAAAATATATGCAGTATTTTGGATAATTTTTAGGAACGGGGGGTGATAGGGGAGGGGAGAGTGAAATATGCAGTCTGTGTAGGTGTTAATTCTGAGAGCTTATTTCCTCGCTTCTCGGCATCGATGATTTAGATTTTTCCGTTGTCACTGTAATCGTTTGGACTTCTAAGTTGGCTAGATCTGCAGCGCTAATCTGCAAATAAAATTAATCACCATTGACTAGTAACTTTATATTGCCAAATGAAATAATATTGTTAGTTACCATTTGTTATGATGGGATTTGACTGATTACCATATTAATTAATGAATGACGATTAATTTAAGCAGTTACATGCATTACAAATAAATTATTTAATTAATTTATTGATAAACAGCTCATGAGCAAACCTCAACATTGGGCGGTAGTGTAATTGTTGCATGCGTTGTTGTTGTCTCAGTACCACTGCGTATTTCTCGTTCTACTGTCGTGCCTACAAATTATACATACAAGTAACGAATAAAAATAAATTAATCACATAGTAATTTAGTAGTGAAGAGTGAGAGATAAATTGTGGAAAATTGGTAAATTGAAATAGTTTTGATTGACGATAACTCGACATTGGTAGAGTCAAATTTGGAGAAATTTATGCCATTTTGAAGGTATTTTTATAATCTTTGAAATGAAATTTGATTTACTTCAATCGCATCAGTGCATCGGGAGATATTGAATTTTAAATGTTGCGTAGTTGACAGCACGTTTATCCACTTCACTATCAAATTATCAAAAAATATTTATTTGGAAATGTCGACATTCGTTGCATATAACATCGATTCTCATCTCCATTAACTAAATAATACTGTTGATTAACGTTGGTAAACTCGACTAATAAATAGCAACAAATAAAACAAACACGTAAAGCAAAATTAATTGGAAAATGAATAATCTTCTTCGCATAAAACGAATTAACTCAACAACAAAAATAATAATAGAAAAAAATAATAATCTAAACTCACTATTAACTTCTTGGGATTCACTACTCTGATTCGTTTCAACTTCACCATTAGTGGTGCCATTACTCGAGGTCTGTGATATCACAGTTGTTGTTTTAACAACAACCGATTGATTTTGGGTTGATATCTCCGAAGTGCGCGATGTTACTTCCATCTTGAGGCCAGCGAGCCTGTTATGAAGATCCTCCGAGCTCGTTGCATTTCTGAAAAGTGAACTGTTACTGCCAAACAGAATGGCAAGTACCACGAAAAAAAAAAGTGAAATCAATAAATCAAAATCAGAACGAAAGGATGAATAAAATGAACATAATCAAGAACTAAAATAATTAAACATTCCTGTTAAATTATGTACAGAGGGAAGAAAATGATAATAGTCTTACAGCAGATGATCCTTGACGCTGTCGATGGTGATGTCGCCGATGGAATTAATGTCCTGCCGATCCTCATCTCCATTGATGTCATTGGTGCTCGCTGCTGGCCTCAATGATGGCTCTTTAGAGTCACTATCACCAGCTAAAAGGGACAATTTTACACAAACAAGCATAGCCACAAGATGCAGACGAACTTACGGGTATGGGATGTCAAACGAAAGACAAGTGATTCATAAAAAAAAAGATGGAAGCCATTAGAGGAAATGACAATTTGGATTGAGATTCAGGAGTTCATAACTCGGAATTTTACGCAACATTGGACTTACAAAGTTAAGAAATGAGTATGGAATAAGTGAACCTGAAGATGATGATGTCAAGCCAAAGTCTAATTTCCCCCAAATGACCTCAAAGGAAAAAAAGATAGTCCTCTACTCACTGGATCCAACGATGCCATTCTCCGTGATACTTCTAGCTGCCTCAATCTCCTTCTCACCGGCTCCCTCGACCACCCCCTCCTGCTTTCCCTCGTCTTCACCCTCCTTTTCCGACTGGACCGAGGTAACGGTTGTCTCCGGACAACTCTCCTGCGTTGATCTCGCATTGGGAGGTAAATTTAAGGCACAATGTGCTTTTGTAATATTATTAGCAGACAGTGAAATGCGTTGAAGCTCTGAGCTCGAGTGAAGATAAAGTGCTTCACCACCTCTCGTAAATGTGAGAGATGAAATCCCATTGATATCCTCACGTTTGATGGCAGCTGCATTGAGCTGTCTCCTCAACTCAGGTATACTAAGTATCAAACAGTCACCAAGATTGGTAAGACATAGTAGACATGTCTCCTCGTGTGTGCCAGCTGGTTCAACGGGGCATGTGAATTTGGCAAAGCCAGTTTTTCGTACACGCGAGCCCTCGTGGGCAGTGAGTTTGTATTTGCAGAATGGCTTGAGTGAGGGCAAATTGAATATCTTGAATTGCTCTTCACTTGCTATGACAACACGATGTGGTGCACTCATGTCTGGCCCAGGTGTAACACCTCTCTCAGCCTCGAAGGGCTCCGGCAGTGGTACACTTGAGCCATCGAGAATGGTAATGGCTATCACTGGTGCACGATGCTTCAGCTGTATCTCCTTGCCAAGGGTGCAGACAACGTCCTCCTCAGTTCTCCTGACACCAGCGGGTATGCCAAGAGTAAATACATAGACAGTGCCATTGTTGGTGCCAGCCCAGAGTGTTGGCGTTGTATTTTGCATGCTGATGATGAAACTCCGGGCGAAATAGAGACTTCTGACCATTGAGCCAAGTGAATCATCAGCTGGACGTGCCTCAATCTGTCTCTCAACGGGTCTAATATCGACAGCTCCCTCACCACCAATGCCACCAGGTGACGGGGGCTCGGGTTTTTTCTTGTCAACATTGCCAGAAGGACTGGCTGTTGTTGCACGACGCTGAGATCTACCTTTTCTCAATCTTCTGAATGACTCCCTCAAGGACTTCTTGAAGGACTTCCTTCGGGAGATCGGAGTATCACCGGAGCCGGACAAATCGTTGGGATTCAGGGTGCATTTTACACTGACTGATTTATTTCTGATGTAATCGAAGACCGCGAGACCGTGAGCTGTACCGGCTGCCATCAGTCCCCATTCGCTGTGAGTTGTTAGAGCTGTTACAGCTGCTGGTGGATAGAGTTGAACGAGATTCTGGGGCTGAAAGCCAGATGAGAAGGTGATCTCAGCTGTTCTCACTGGAAGGCTGTCGTGGCCCTTCCAGGCGAAGCCGTCGCGATCGTTAACGATATTCATTGTCACTGCTTTCATCTGCTTTTGGGTTATCTCGGTGATGATTTTTGCGACGATTATGTGGCCCGCTGTGCCCGCTACGATGAGGGTCGATGACAGGGGACAGAGGAGGATCTTCTTGACGGCCAGGCGAGGATCGTCTGAGTAGGGATCGAAGGTGCCGACCTTGCGGAACGGCGGCCACTCCTCCTCCTCGTCGTCTGGTGATTGCTCGAGAACGTCAAGATGTTCACCGGTGAACAGGAGGGACGAACTGTACTTGTAGAGGGGGGTTAGGGTGACACCCGAAGCGTCCCAGAAGCGAATTGTTCCGTCCTCGTGGCCGGTTAACAGCAGATCCTTCTTATTATCTGTTAATTTTTTATTCCCCTTCTGGCAGAGAAGTATTCCACCGTCGATGGGCCACTCTTTGTTCGAGTAGAGATGTTCAGTTTGACTTTTGCCAGACGTTACTATTGAATTCCAGAGGTCCTCGGGGACGTTGGGCACGTGCTGGGAGCAGGTGACCGCACTCGCGTGGAGGGAGACCAGGTAGGGGAGGGCCATCATCTTCCAGTCGGGATCTGTCAAGTCTATTGCAACAATTTCTTCCTCAGCGAGAATTATCAGGGCCTCGGGACCTGGTATTTGTTTCAGCGGCTCTTTCTCGTCTACGTCCTCTGTGGGGTCGGCTTCCACTGGTGGTTTTGATGTTACAACGAAGAAGTCTATTACTTTCGAGGTCAAATCGAATACCACGTGCTTTGATTTTGTCATTGCGGTTATTGTGTGACGATCGCCGTAGCTTGACCGCGGCATTCCCCCGGAGAAGAGAATCATCTCGTCGTCACTGGAATTTTATTTTTGGAGTTTTGAAAATTGACAGACACTCGTGGAGGATCTCGCTAATGCGGGAAATAATTTTTTGTGCTTGTCGCCAATATAATTAGAGGATATCATCGTTAAAAACAGAAGAGGAGGAGCTGACGTTCTGACTATTTCAGAGCTGTTGCTGGGAGTAAATGGGAGTAAGTGGAAATGAAGGAGCAGACATTTTGAGGTCTTTAGGATCAGATTTGGCTGCTATCAGGCGTTATTAAGGACTAAATACTTCTCCAGTGTTAGAGAACAGGATCGCCAGTATCAGCTGTTGAAGGGATAATGAATTATTGAATAAACTCACTCAGGCAATCCGTAGACAAAAATTTTTGATATGGCCTTGCATGGAAATGGTCCATAAACCGTTGTTGGTTCTGGTGTAGCATCACTTCCGGGACTCCAAAACATGTACGAGCCATCATTGTGTGAGGATACAAATCTGTCCTCAGACATCCAGTGAACCGATTCCAGTTGTTGAGTTGAAACAAATGTCTGGGCACGGGAAAATAAACCCATCAACTGCCGACACACACGTTCGCCCAAAGGAAAAGAACAACAAAAGACACAAACGACACAGTCAGTCTATTTAAATTCCCATCTCCAGACCCCGGTTTTTTTTTCTCGTTCTTTATCAATTTGTAAAAGCGATTGTTTAGCATTTGAATTAACTTCTTTCATACGAGACTAGTACTTTGATCATGTGCACTCATACGACATCACGATAACGATAAATTTAGTTGATTTGGATGAGGGGGAGTTACTCACCTGTTGGGCCCCAGGAGTTGCTTTGTTCCATAGTACCATTAGTCCACGATTGTAGCCTATAAGAATACTGTCAGGATGGCCTGGTTGTTCTGCTATTGCCTCCACTGCACCTGGATTTTTCTTGTAGTCCTCGGGGACACTGGGCGAATTCACAAATCATAATTTTTCATTGACGAAATAATAATCTAATAATTCATTATTATTAATTGATTTAGAATTTATTCATCAATTTATTGTAAATTCCTAATTACTCACTTCTGCATGACAACATCCTGATAAATAATATTATCAGACATTTTAAATTTCTTGAGATCCAGAAGATAAATATTGCCCCCCTCAGTGCCGAGTAGTAAATTCTCACCCGTCGATTCGAGGCACATTGCCGAAATTTTCTTCAATTTACCCTCGAGTGCCAATGACTTGGTCTCAACCACTGAATTCTCATTGATCTCCCACAAGTGGAGAGAATTGTCATCGCATAGTGACACCAGACGTCCCTGAAATATCATCGGTATTGCATTAATTGTAACTCCACCTGTTTTCAACATCCCTTTTCCTCTATTTTGTCGTATATTCGGAACTAAATGGATTACAACAGCATCGAGTGATCACACAAGTGCTCGCTTAATTAGGTCTGTGCATACAGTGTTGGGTTGCGCAACCGACACTACACGGGTTTCTCACAGTTGTTACACTATGTATAATAGGAATTCGTAATAAAAACCGAGAATTATTGTGGAAATATTTTTTGCTCTGTTGTTAAATAATTTCATGACTAGTCTGGATTACTCTTATGTCTTGGGTGTATTATTTGTTCTGTATAGCACGTGCCTCCGGGTGAAGTCATAACGGGAGATTGAATTTTGTGAAGATTAACTGGACAAATTTGAGTTTGAAGTATTTAGATATTACACAGAAAATTGAGGGAACATTGAAGAAGAAACTATTAAATAAATTAGACAATAATATTTTATTTTAATCACAAAAAATCGAATCGACTAATGTTATTTTATAAACTGAAATAATCAACGCGAAGTATCTATTTGAAATGGGATCTTTATTTGACGTTCCTGACTAGAATTTTTTATGAGTTTTGGGGGATTATAATTGGGCGTAAATTTTGCTTTCCAAGCGCAAACGATTTTTTTCTGAGGGCCATAATTTTTTGGTCGTTTCTGGATTGTCGTGGAGCGGATGTTCTGTCTGTTTTAATGTGAACATTTTTTTTTAGATTGAAGATTTACTCTGTTCTGCTCCGTTCCTCTTTGATAAATAGTGTAACGAGTGATTGTAGGGATCAGGGGTTTTCCTTGCCACATTAGAATCTCCGGGCACTGCGAGCTGACCGGACATTTACCGTTAGCCGGGCGAACAAAAGAAGTGTCATGACATTACTCTATGGCGTGTCCACTACAATACTCCAGTCTTATGCAATTCGAGTGGGTTTACCTCTTTTTACTGGTTTAGAGAATTGATTAACAATAGTACTTGGATTTTTTCGGGGACAATTGAAGTGAATTGTATTTTTTACTGACGGGTAAAGCTCATTCGCATTTATTCGCGGATTTATTGCAGTCGGAAATTTACTAGTTAAATAATTTAACGATTTTTCTGAATTAACAATTCAAATTGACGGACATTCCATTGTAATTTGGGGATGAAGTCAAAGGTTGGGTAATGAGTTTGTTGAAAAAATTATATCGGGATAAAATATCGGCAGACATTTTTTTAATTCAATTTTTAACTAGGGGATTTTGGGAAAAATGGGATTACATCCAGTAGAGCAAATAATTGATTAAATTATCCTTTCGTGAGTTCTATTTAATAAGTGGCAATGCCAGAAACTATTTGCGTCTTCAGTGCAATTTGAGTCCTGTTTGTTCCCAGAATGCAAATGATTACCCAATATTTACCTCGTTCGGCAGTGCAATGATTCGGGTAACAGCATTCTCGCCGCTCTCAGTCGAATGTTGTCCGTAAAATTCAACGCCCGGCCTCCCAAAACTATTGTATCAATATCAAATATGGTTAAGGACTGATAAATTCAACTGTGACGAATAAACGGAAATAAAAACGTACGAAATACGACACGTATTTCATTACTGAGTTGAAGTGCATCTTGAGTATCCATTCAGTTCATCCAATCTCAAATATGATCTGTTATTTAGTTTTAAAAAACCATAAGAATCTCAAACGACGAAGATAGAGTCGCGGATTTTATCTCACTTGTCCTTTGACTCACAAAAATTTATTTATTGAAAAATAGAAAATATTCTCGTCTTAAAAGTTCTTTTAAATATGAATATTTATGGTTATGGATAATCTATTAATTTTTATTTAAAAAAAAATGGAGACAAAAATGTGTAAAACTTAACAATGAATATGTAAAAAAAAAAGAAGTAAATTATCGATGAATATGTTGAGTTACATCATAACGTAATATAAATTCTCAAGAGCTATAAAACCTTGAATCAAAAATTAATTTTCTTTTGGTACTTCAAAGACTAATGTATCGAAAAAAAAAAAAAGATTTCACATGAAAAGCTCGTACAATATTTCGAGTCATGTCCCGGAATAATCTGAATTCTAATCAAGAGCCGGTAAATCCTTGAATTGAGAGTGAGTTAAAAAAAAATCTGGACACGGTCCGAGGAGAAAATAAAAATTAATGGATTAAAAAAAAAGCAGTGACAGAAATAACTTTAGTTATGGGAAAAGGATACACTTTGATGGCACCAGAGGCAGTGCCGATGATCATCAGTCGGAGGCTGGCATCCCACGCGAGAGCGGTCGGTTTGTTGGGGAATCCATGCTGGACAGTCTGAAAGAGAATGTGAAAATAATATTCAAAGCGTTCATGACAAAAGTCAAAATATAATTCACATGGAATTATTATTAAATTGTCGACGATTGGTGATCATGGCATGCCCTATCCGATCAGAAATTACAGCAGAATTTATTATTTGCTTTTTATTGACTGGTACGACGAGAACTAGCATAAAAATTTAATGACAATTGCGTATTTTTTGCTCAATTAATTTCCGTAAATTTTTGGACTTGAGATAATTTTTTTACTAGTCAGTAATTTCGGTCTTTTTGATGCAAAACATTCGTTTATTCGTGTACATTTGTACTATCGCCATGAGATACTGAGAGTATGTATACATATACAGTAAATTGAGGAGTCGGGCGTTGCCTCCAATTCCAGTCCCTCTCAAATCCCGTGTATAATGATTTCTCCACTGGCGGTTAGCATGATTGACATGTAATTAACAAAGTATGTGAAATAGAGATCGCAAACAGTACAAATGTATTATTACAGACTCCCTTTCTTTTTTTTTTACCGCGCAATAGGGGGACTCATATCTCTAATTTCGATTGATTGACGAGGAAAAGCGGACGTTGGATGGAAAAATTATATTGTTTAATAAAAAATTGAGAATATTGTTTGCGAAAAACATTCTCTAGATTTTAATTGTCGGCGACATAAATTTCCATATTTTTTTTGTCTTCTTCCGTTGGAAAAATTCTCATGGGCTTTGTAAAAATGAGAATTTTCTTGTAGAATTTCTTCGCGTCTGAGGTCAGGCATTTTCAGTTTACGTTGAATTGCGTGCGGGAAACTCTCGCCGATAGTCGCTGGGTGGCTAAGTTTATCCTAGTGGGTTTACATAGGTCTTTAGATTTTTTTTTTCGTTAGCGACAGATAAGATACCGATCTTTGTGTATTTCTATCCATTGTGCGGCCCAAGTCAACCGAATAAACGAGACTTGGGGAGATTGTGGCGATGATTCATTGTTTCTTGAGAATTTAATTTGCCGGATTAATCAATCGGCTATCTTCACCGGATATTGGGGAAATATTGATTAATTAATTCATTGTTTTTTAGTGGTTCGATGTTTTTTTAAATAATTGTCTGTCTTTTGGACAAATCTAGTCTCAAAACAATTTTTAAAAATGATCGCGCGATTTATTATTTATAATAAAAAAAGAGGAATCAATTGAATCGAGCTCTCTACGTCTATCTTTAATTGGCAGATTAATAAATGGATTATCTTCAACGGGAATTGAAAAAATATCTTATCTCTTAGGAAATAATTTTTTTCCTTTTTTTTTTTATTACTTTGGAATACATTTCCGAGCGTTAAAATGCATTATTCATTAGAATTTTGTCGGCTTCTTGGAAATTTAATTGTTAATCACTGTTTTCTCATTTATAATTTATTAAAAACTTGGATAATTCTCTTTCAATTTCGTTTTACGCCGGTTGGTATTCTATTACAAATTTTCTTCATTTTGTCGTTTTATTATCGATTAAAATGTCGTAAGAATTGTTGCCCAACATTGTCTTTTTGTTAGCGATTCAAAGAGAAATAAAAGAGGAAGTGGAATAAATAGAATGAGATTCTTGATGCACATGAGCTCCAATCGATCGACTCCCCAACCGCAGCGACCCAAAAATAGATGAAAAACCAGAGAACGTCAATTACAGGGAACTAATTAATTTGCGGGGAAACATCGTAAAATCGGGAATGGTGTATGACGCATTGGGTATTGAGACTCGATGTGTACATTGGAATGCGATAAAATCTCGTCCGAACTAAATCCACCGCTAAACCTGACATGCTTCCAGGTTATTATCCCCACGCACCAGATACATAAAAACTTGTCGACACATTTCGTTCGAAAAAAAAAAAATCTAGAATTGACTCATTAAACTCGTGCTCATTCCTACACAGTAGGTGATGGGTGGGGGCAAAATGGGTCCTCGAAAATCTGGTGTATCTCCAGAAGAATCTGAACTCGTAAACGCTGAATAAATCGTCGAATTTCACTCCGCCAATGCCAAACTGTCCACTGCGGCAAAATAGACTCCGGTGCATATCTCAGGTTCCAACGATGCAATTTCAATAAATCAAAATGCATTTTAATCTCCGAGAAAATACCTGCAAAATGACTCATATTTTGTTCAATTTCACTCAGCCAATCCTGAGATATTTCGCACTCAAACCGTCTCATTTTGCCCCAGTGTCACCTAAACCCAATAAAAAAAATGGGGAGACCGGGGGGCCCTTATCACCTGCCTCATCTCGTAGTCTAACGGCCCTCAACACATTTAATTCTAAAAATTGCAGAATCGATCCGTTCGACTCGTGCCAACTCCAATCATCGATTGGGGGGGGGGCAAAACAGGCGTTCGCGAATGTCCCATTCCCGAGCGATGGAATTTCGACAAATTTACCTGCTATTAGAGCCCGATAAATTCCCGTTAAAATGGGGCCTAATTTTCGCAATTTCACTCAGTCAATCCCAAGATATTCCCCCCCTCCCCATCATTGTGCCCAGAGTGTCACTGAAACCCGGGAAAAATGGTCGTTTGTCCGGCAGCAATTGTCTGCGTCATACAGCAAATGCAATTACCATCGATGAAATTGTTCACTCTACCTTTCTAAATGCAAACAGATCCTTCAGCAGCTTCTGCCTCTCTGGTGTTGGCTGTTGGCTCTTCCCCCTTATGAACTTGAGCATTTCGACTTATTTTATCAAAAATAATAGCAACAATAATAACGATAAAATTGTCGAGTAAAAACAACACTTGTTGCTCCTCCCCTCCTAACTGGGCCTTATTCGCCCCCCCTCCCGCCCTTATCGTATTCCACAACTGTAATCCGTTGCGATGAATAAAGGGTTAAGTGGTTGATTGGGTTCACGATCACCGGCACACAATTTCACACTGCATTGATGCCACCTTATTTTTTTCTGTCTGTCTGTCAGCCAATGCTTCCACTGTGCATTTAACTTTGCGATTAAATACGACTCTCGTACACCTCCGCAGACTCTCTTGGCTGTGCCCTCCCCAGAGCGATTAAATTACAAGTTGAGGTGATTTTTTTTTTCTCTCTCTCTTCCTCTCTCACTTGATTTTTTTTTATTATGTTCACCGAGTGAGGCGAATTCGAGGGTCTTCACGTCGGCATTGACAACGACAATTCACGTTTTATTATTTTATTATTTTCAATATGTATGCCTTGCATATCGTGCACGATCACTTCACTTTCATGTGTCAAGGAGGGAGGGGGGCGTAAAAAAAAAATGCGTTCCGACCTAGTCTGTTGGGCCGAGAGCACTCGCGTGCCTTTCAACTCACTGGGTATTGAGGGAATTGTAATGTCGTTGGGCATCACTGGCAACGGGTTCGCCATTCGTCGAGAGAGGGGCTTTTGCCGCTGCTGACGATTTGGCGCTGGTGCGCCGGATTTGTTCGTCGGGTTTGATCGAGTTTTTTCGGGGATACCCGCCGGTTGTCGGGTTCGTTCGGCGGACAATGTTTGAAATTATTCGCGCGGTGCATTTTTTTTTACTATTTTTTTTATTACATTCTATTTATGATATTAACGGTATTTTAAAAAAAAGGGGGATGTAGAGAATTTTATTGGGACATTCTCTCGGGTATTTATTGCGAATTGACGTCATGTATTTTGCCGCCTTTATCCAAATGTCCTGAAATTAATCCAGAATCATTGATAATTATCATTGAATGTATTTGTCAAGCCCCCGGAGTTCAAACACACGATAAAAGTCACATTTTTCACTCCATCTTCTCCCCCCATCCTCCCATCAGCTGCTATTTTTTCTCCGGCTGGAGATATTTATCTTGCGATCAAGATCCCGACTTTCCGCGTTCGAAGTATTTTCAGACGCTCCCCCTAAAAATCCGGCCATTTTTTCATCCGGGTAATCACTTCCGTACGAAAGACGAATAACTCGAATTTGCTGCATCGAACTGTTGTTCAATTTTCATCGATACCTCTGCACTCGAAGCTCCCATCGAACTTTTCGTAGTTACCTTTTCTGTACCTCTCGAATTGCTCTATAAAAATGTTCTTCACAAAAATTCCGCTATCTCCCCCGGATTTCCAGGAATTCCGCAAAAACCCTTTGTCAATCGTCTCACCGTTTCCCTGGTGATTTCGTTCATCCGAATAAAATAATTTCCCTCTGCAATTAAAATCCCCAGTTTAAAATTTCTATGGCTTTGAGGGGAGTAATATTCCCAATTACGCAACACTCGTCATCGCACGAATAAAAACTGGTTATACCGCTTGTACATGTGATGATATCATAATTATTCTATTCGTTATTGCGTAGGAAAATTTCTGTCAAAAGTGAATTGAAAGGGGGAAAAAATTGCTCATCTGGGGCTGTCCATCTCCAATGGGTCCAACTGATGGTGTCAATAGTGTTGTTATAGTGGAGATGTCAATTAGCATTTGCCATTCAGGGAATTTACTATAATCGTATAATTATACAATTCCACTTGATCCATTCAGCGAACCTACTCCAATATACATTTGTCATTGGAGACTTGTGTGAGTTGGCTGTAGGTGTATGCCACGGTGGTTTGGCGCGACTGTTCTTGGCACAGTTTCCGACCATCTCCTATTGCAAGCGGAGTCAAACGGGCCCGCAACAGTGGCCCACTAGTACTAAACAGTTAATTCAATTTTTCTAATTGTATTTGAAGAAAATTTCAGTGAACACATCTGGTGAACAGCTGTTTCTTGCGCTCAGATATTTTTTCTTATTTTTTAATTTTTTATTTGATCGTTGTTGAGAGTAGGATTTTACGATGACAGTACAAGACAAGTGAGTTGAAACAATTCATTGTTTATTTATGCGGAATTTTTAAGCGATGAGTTTTTCCGTATTTTTAGTTCTGGGGTTTAAGGAGAAATCATTTAATCATCGAATACTGGGATTTTGCAGGAAATTAAGGGGTTTAGGAGGAAATTTCTAATGACACTTTTTGGAGAGAATGGTTTTTTAAACAAAAAATATATTATCACTTTTTTTCGTAGAATTCGGCGTTTTTTAATAAATGGGCCTTTTCTAAAGTTTGATTGGGTCTTTTTTATTTGGTCATTTTTTTTTTCGTATTTTGTTTATTTGAGGATTTTATTGCGGGTTTAATTACTCGATAATAAACGTCAACAGGCGAATATTGAATTTAAAATTAAACAGTTATTTCATTTCAGGGGAGAAATAATTTGTTTTCCCTCTTCTCACTCACGTTTTTTTTTTAATTAGTCAACTGAATGATTCATTATCGAACACTGAATTAAAGAGCTCATCAAATATTTGCTAAATAGCATTTGTTAATTCTGCTGAGCCGGTAAATAATGTTCACTCGGCGACAAAATCGGAACGAAAAATTGAATATTAAAGTAGCCCTACTTTGTTGATAAATTTAAAAATTATCAAAAAACTAAAGAATTTTTAGAATAGTCTGTGAGACTTGAATTTTCATTTTTCTTAACATTTAATTTTGGAATAAACAAAAAAGAATTAAGATCTTGTGAAACGTGATTTAAACAAAATTAATTGAACCTGAATTATTTCACAAGTTTCTCGGGCAATTTGGACAGTTAAAAAATCGAGAAAATTAGGAAATTAGCGTGTTTTTAATTAAAAATATTTTCATTTATTTACGTACACAAAGTATTTTTTTAACGCTAAGAAAAACGTGACATAGGCGCGGAGTTTGTGCGGCCGATGACGCAAATTGCTTTTTTTAAGCGAGGTAAACGGGAGTTGAAGGGAGGCAGAGAGAGAGAGAGAGAGTGAGAGGGATGGGTGGGAGGGCTGAATGCGAGAAGGAGAAAGGCAGAATGAAAACATACGTTTATTACCTACCACTATACTATTAGTAACGGAGAAGAATCGTATCCGTATGTTTCCTTTTGAGGCGCGATTCAGTTTACGGAATCATTCTGGTAGACCTCGGACTGGGTCTTGGGGCCTCATGGTCATTATGTTTGTGGAACACGGCTGTCGATTTTCCTTGTTAAAATGTCAAGTTATCGCGAATTTTGTCGTGGAAAAATGGGCAATAAATCAAGGGAAAATCAATTTTTTTCACTCATATAACGAGAAATACTTTACAAAAATTGTCAGTACTAACCGGAATTAATTAAGATAATTTAATTAAATTAATGTAGTTAAGAGTGATTACTCAATTTTTTTAATCACTTCCGGGAGCCAAATTAGGTTTTGGTATTTATTGTCGGTAATTGTTCTTTTTTGTTTTCTTTTGATTTGAGGGAATTAAAAATTAAGTAGTTTTTTTCTAATTGAATCCACGACTCCCCTATTTAATTCTGAATGAAATGTTTTGTTTTAATTACGATCTTTTAAATTATCGTGAGAGTTAATTGCGTTATCGGCAGTAGATTTTCGAAAAATGTCATTTTTTATCGATTTGTTTTCTACAAAATTTAAAAAAATGGAAACATCACTTTTTAATAGTAAAATTAAACACAAAACGTTGACAATTTGAGTAGAAAAATTTTTATAGATTATTTTCTGTTGAGATTTTTTTATTACCGCAGTCACAAAAAATAATAATATTATAAGATAATTATTATTCGGTGAGGGAGTAAAGGGATTTATCTATAATTCAGTAGTTTCCGTCTTTCCCAAAATTCAACCGTTTATTGAATCAAATGGGGAAACACAAGGTCAACAATCATTAGCCAGCGCCAGAAACACCCGGAGAATTCAAAAATAACTGGCGCGAATCACGCGTTTGTCAATGACCCATATTCGCAATTTTTTAAGATTCCCAGTGAGACTCTATTAAATCATATCAACAAAACGAGAAAGGAATGAACGACTGACTTAACTGAATTTGAAGATTTAAGGAAATTATTGACAGAATTTTTAAATAATTTAAACGAGTCTAAAAGACCTCACGACTGATGTACACCAATTTTTCTTCACCTCAGAGTTCACGTCAACAACTGTTGCTGTCGATGGAGCCTCAGGTTCGGAACTTTGTTCACTGGATTTCTGGGCATTGTATGCAATTTTTTTTTAACGAAAATTACTATTCAACAGTAAAATGTAGAACCCAAGTCATTTTCAAAAGAACAAACGACCAAACTTTTGAAATAATTTTTTATGGAATTATTTCAATTGAAAATTAGTAGGAAAACTTGCGAGACGTGAATTGATATTTATTCTATTTCCATCAGATATTGTCAATAGCGACGATACTCCTCATACTTCTAGCGGACATGGAATTACGAATGGTGATAATTGACATCTTCAGCAAAACTGTTACAAGAATAATTGTAATCTTGAATCTGTTCATGACAATCTTCATCAGTTCGTTGTTGATTTATGGGGCGTGGAAGGTAGTAATTAAAAATACTAGTAAACAAATGACTAATCCTTAAGAATAATGATTATTAATTATTAAACTACGTTAATCCAGAGAAGCAATCATTTATTTTACAAATTCTACTGATTTTCTATTGAATAATTTGCTTGACTCTATCAAAAAATTCTTCAGCTCATCTGCACTTCATTTTTTAAGATAAATACTGAATGGAAAATCTCGTGATAGAAAAAAAAAAGTATAAGGATTTTATCTTGTAAAATAGTTTATACTGAACATTTTTTATTTAAAAAAATTTAGCGAAGTTTTGGCAATCAATAGAAGTTCAATAGAAATTGAACAAAATTTTTTATTGACATGGATTTTTGTGGGCACCAATTTAGAGATAATTTAAGAGATTAGACGTTACGATAATTATTCATTAAATTCACAGAAAAAAAGATTTCTCATGCTTCCATGGATTGTTCTTGGTCTCATGATAGCTATTGGACTGTTGATTAGTATTTTCTACACAGCAATAAGTCATATGATCAACATCAGCATATGGGGAGGTGTTTTGTGGCTCGTCATTGGTCTCATTGTTTTCGGTGAGAATTTTTCAATTTGACAATTGCAATTGACACAATTGTGCATTTAATTCATTTATCTTTTCCAGTTATTTACGTCTACCTGTGGGTGGTTGTACTCAGTTATCATCGACAATTGAAAGATGAAAAGTTAAAAGGAAAAATTGATCCCTATGGAAGGCCCTACAATTACAGTCGCGCGTGAATAATAAAAAAATTAATGTTTTTTCGATCTCATTACAACAACACTCGAGATTTTCAACTCATTTCAAGCCATATGCCATTAATTCGATAATTTATTTTTTATTTATTAATTCATAAATGTATGTTTTGTTAATTGGGTAGTGACTTTGTACGATCAGAACTGTATACATGAATAATAATTCTAATGACACGTAGGATGCCTCTGGCTTTACAAAACTATAAAAAGATTTTTTTAATAATGCGCAAGAGGAGTTAAACAAATTCATAACAATTTTTTTTAAGTTTTGGTTTTAGTTGGTCAATTCCTTCGTCGATGGGTTTTTCAAGCTCTCGAAAAAATTAATTGGTTTTTGAATTTCCGAAAAATCGGAATTTTAACCCATCACCGCCGCATGGAAAGGGGTATATGCCTCCCCAGGCCTCAAAAGTGGGATTAGTGAAAGTTTGTGGCTCAGAATTTTCTTTCAAATTGACTTTAACCGCAATTAGGGTATACGGATAGATCGGAAATTTCCTCCGGAACCCAATGGAGTTGGTCCCGTCCCGCTATTTCAATTAGTTCTCGAGAAATCGGCAAAAAACTGGAGAGGGGTCTGCTCAGGTGACCCAAAAGTAGCGTCTGAGGCCCATTTGACGACACGAGGGGCTTCTAAGGGCCCGGTCCTTAATTTAATTAAATAAAATCGTCGCCACTGAAATTGGGTGTCGAAAATCATTACTAACCCCAGAGCTTTTTCAACACTCGTTATGATAAAAATAATAAAAATTATCGCTAGGTAATTCCACTTGATTCAAATGATTTATTACACCTCGTCAGTATAAAATCGACTGATCTCAATGCACTCTCGGAGTAGTAGACTCAAAGCTGCGGCGGCAACTCCAGACGTGTGATTATCGCAGCCAAAATCCATGGGATTCGATGATTTCTTGGCTCGATGATATTTCATCCGTCGAAAGCTGAAAGTAAATAAAATTTTTGAGAACGTCATTAGGCGATTAGATTGGCTAATGTCAATACCCTCTAGCTGAGTAACATCCCCGGGAATTCGGTAGAGTCAGTAGAATATTTTTGTAATGACTTGTCACGAATTCCGTGTGGCCTTCCATTCCGCAGACAAATACTGAAATTATTTATGTCTTTTTAATGATTCTTTTAGTAGTTTTTTTCGATGTATTAAAATTTCCTGTAAAAATGTGAGTCACTTTGCTCGATTGCGAGATCCACTGCAACTCCAGGAAAGCCTGCGGCCTCCAGGTCGAGCAGATCTTGAAGAATAATTCGGCAGAAGTCTTCTGTCAGTCGATTATTATCCATCGGCGGATGTCGCTCACAGCCCAACTTTAATTAAACATTCAATGACCACTCCATAAATTAAAAAAAAGTCTCTGCAATTTTTTCTTTTATTAAACAAATTAAATAGACAGAGAACAATTTTGAGCTCTGGAATTTCTGTAGAAAATGGTTCAACAGAATAAATTGGATTCTGTTGTTTTTTTTTTCTGCAGAATAATTTTTATTTGATTTGTTTTTTTGCAGAAAAAAGTGTAGATGATGGGGAATAGCTCTCGTTACTCACAGCATTCGCAACTTGAATTATGAGGAGACGGTGGGTCATTGCGTAGCCCCTCGAGCCATCTGCTTTCATTATCATCTCGACGCAATCGTTCGACAATTGACAGAATTTTCCATTTATGTAATTATTGATTAGAAGCAATAGGCAATAGTCACTCTCGGTTTCTTGGGGGGCCCCGGCGTGCATCAGGTCATCAACTGACGAGTCATTTAAATTTGAATGTGGTGGTGATAGTGCCAGTGAAGAGGAATTTTTCCAAGGAATTGGGCGAATCCATAATTCCACGTTTGTCAGAACTGCAGTTCGAGAAAAATAGACAGATAAAATTCTGCAGATTTTTTTTTTGAGAATCTGCTCTATTCACTAGTTTTTATTACATTTACTCTCTCTCTCTCGGTCTCTCGTTCTCTCTGTTTTTTGTCCAGTACGTAATGGAATTTTTTTATAGAAATTGAATGAAATATTCCAACGTATTTCTTACGTTTACTGTGATCTATTTTTTTGCGCGTGAACTGCTGACGATAATTACTGACCTTTTCCAAATAAACGATCCGTCTTGGTTTTCAAATTCTCCTCAACAAATTTTCGTGACTCCCCCGCCAACTCACGAATTTCTAATATTAAATTGAGGTTCTCATCGTTCAGATATTTGCAATTTTCTGATGTCAAGATCGTTTCGAGATTGGCTGCAAATAAAATTCGATTTCGAGTTTATGGGAGCAAGAAATTATCGACTAAAGAATTTCTTAAAAAAGAAATTTATAGAATTACAATAAAAATTTTACAAATTCATTTAGAAGCGATAAATTTGCGTTTAAACGTTTTAATAAGCGATGAGACTTTAATCAATTATTTATTTATTTTTTATGAATTAATGTAGTCGTACCTTCGGCTAGGGCTAATCCAAAAGCTGAATCTATGTTCAGCTGATTCTTCTTCGAGTGCATGAATTCTACATCTTTGTATAAAGCATACAAAAGTTTTCCTAAATTACAAAACAATAAAAACACTTAATTATAATTTTTGGAGTTTTCGCGGTTGAATTTGGCTCTTGAGAAGCTCATTTGAAGTCTCAATTTACCGAAAGTAGCATAATCACACTGAGATGAGTTACTCCCTCCATCCCAACATCGGCCCCTCACAATTAAAAGTAATAACACAAAAAATTTATCCCCCACACTCATATCAGTTTTTTAAATAATTTATTGAAAATTTCAATCTTTCCGGAGAAGTTGCGATCTCGCGCTCGGCAGTCTATCGAATGTTGACTCCGACGCGGAGTTCTCGAGGCTTTATACAGCTTTTGAGTATTGACTTTCGATTTTCTTAAAACGTTCGGACTAATATAAATTGTGGGAAAAGATTTTAATGAAATTGGAGGGTCGACTGGGGATTCAAGTGTCACGCGTAATTTAAAATTATCGCCTTCCTGTCACTGGAGTCACTGACAGTCCGGATTTATCGATTAATTTTGGTGGAGTGTAAAGTTTTTATAGAATCTTCAATTGTCACGTGAATTGAGAGTAATTAATTAATTTAAAGTCGCTGCATAAAATTTAAATTATTTAACTTACTTGATAATTTAATTTATTCAAATTTTTACAATAAAACTTTTGATTCCTTTCGTTTTCACTGAAAATGGATATATCAAAGTAATTACGATTGCATCAAAAGTCGAAAATATAATCTTTCTAATTAATTATGAAAATAAAGTGGCCGGCGCCTCACGAGGAATATAAATCAATTATACGGTCAGCTTCACGCCTCCCTGAGTTGATCGCTCCATGAACAGTGGACCAAGCAATTGGATCTGTAGCTTCTCCCGCAAACTGAAGAACTGGCTTTCCATTTCTCTCCACAGGGACCGCTAAATCTCCAAAAGTCACACCCGCACGATCAGCAGCGAGTGCTGGATAACTGTAGGATCCCCGGAAGTTGTCGTTGGTATTCCAGAGACTCCGAACGATATCCCTGGGCTGAGTTATATTGTAGGAAGGCCCGAAGAACTTGTCAATGAGCTCCAGTATCTCTTCCTTGACAACATCGTCGGGGATTCCCTCCATTTGCTTGCAGTAGTTTCCAATCGTCCAGAGAATAAATACCTTTGGCCTATACTCCAGAGTCTGGTAGTGCGAGACTCCCAAGAGCCAGCTCTTCTGGGGCTAAATTGAGAACAATTAAAATTTCTAAAATTTTTATCTCTGAGTGAGTAGTCCATTTTCCTTACGTCATTTTCAATTTTTTTTCTGTCGTTATCCGTCCAGACAAGACACTTCATCGAATAATTCATGAAATCCCACCAGGGCTCGTCATAATACAGTAATATTGGAGCTCTCATTCCATTACCGATGTTCTTAAAGTGAAATAAATAGAGCAATCAGTAAAGAGTTTCAATCTTCTCAAGTCAACCTGGTTCACAGCTGAGTTTTCGAGAAATATCTCCGAATCTAATCGAGATAGTCAAATTTGCATTATAAGCTTTTTCGTAGCTCTCGGTTCGCGCTATAAAAAAGCTCATGACAAAAATTCTGCTATCGCCGGCCAATTAAGAGATATTCACCTAAAACTGACGAGTTGTCGACACCGACTGTTTTCCCTGATCGCTACTTAATTAATTGGGCGTCGATTTTTTTTGTTTGACGGATTAGGGGGAAATACCTCTATCGCGTTGACGTAATGCTCCGGTAGTTCCGGATCGAAAATCCTCTTATGTTCAGCTTTCATAACTCCGAGTGGTAAAGTACTAATTACATGGTCCGCCAGATATTCATCTCCATCAGCTGTTGTCACTCTCACTGGCTCGTCGTCATATTTTATTTTAACAATTTTTTTATTTAATAGAGTTTTGTTGACAATTGGAAGCTCCTCTTCGGGATTGGGATATTTTTTCTGAAAGAGAATTCGTTAAAAAACGTTCGAACTCAAATCGATTGTTGAGAAATCGAACGACATCGATGACTTTCGGATTACGAATCATTAAAAAATACCATTAATATGTCCAGAATGATTGCGTATGTCTCGTTCTTCCAATTGATATACTGGAATTCATCGGAAAATCCAGAACTCGTAGCTTCTTTCAGGGAAACTAAACTCCAATCGACTCCGAACCAGCCCATCGTTATCAGATTTGTAGAATGAATCAGAGGCTCTTGCATCTCGCGAGGGATTTCGGTATGATTGTCAAAATACTCTTTCAGTCTAGAAAAAAAATTACGTAAGAAGTAAAAAAAAAAATAGACAAATGATGCTAAAGAATTTGAATAGAATCTAAGGGAACTCTAATAAAATTTCTGAGCATGGGAGAGAGAGAGAGTTCTCTTGAAATTTTTTATTTGATTGAATTATTAAACTGAAGAAAAAACTATTTAATACCGAGTAAGCATATTTTCGCCGACCGTCATAAAATTTTCACTCTCCAACCGCCGAAATCTCCACTTGTTGATGTACTCAAAAAATTCATCCGGATTTTCCAACAGCACTCTCTCTCCTGTCGACTTATAAAACTCGTGACTCATGTGTTTTTGATCGGGTTCTCCGGGTCCTGGGGCTTCCGACAGAAGTCCTAAGGGCGAGGCGAGCTCGAAGACAATATTATTCTTCTGCCCGTGAACCCAGTGGGCCCCAATGTTCACCCAGTTGTCTCCTAGAAGAACGAAAAAACAATTAATTATGATTTCCCGATGTTACTCGCTCTCTCCACGTTTACATCACTTGATCTCCCCGACTTTGAACTCTCCACTCTTGACCGCAGAAAAATCATTATCATCAGTGAACAGAATCTTAGATTCTGGTGTCAATATCAATCGATTTAATAATTGCATACCGAGTGGAAGACTCTTTACTCGACCCCCGATAATACTCTCCGCCTCTAAAATCGTTAAATCTGTTATTCCATTGTCAAGAAGTCGGGCAGCTGCTGCAACACCAGCGGCTCCAGCACCGATGATGATGACAGTTGGCTTGTCCTCCTCAGAAAATACTCTCACAACGTAGAATAAAATTAATAGAGCGCGCATTTTTACCGAGTGACCAGTCAAAAGTTGTTGGCAATTGCACAACCGAGTTACACTGATAATGACGATAATGTAACGTTGACGTGTCAGATAAACAAATAGGTATCAACGGTATAACATTGACTATTCAAAACCCCACACTGACTACCAGAAAAAAAAACGACTTTTAATAATAACCAAAATTCTTTTTCATTTCTGCAAATGAAATCAGATTTTCTGATTTTACGAATTAGTGATAAGAAAACAAAAATTGCATTGACCTTTAGTAAGTGAGTTTAATGTTCAACTGAAATGACAACAAAATTATTTATTGGAATACAATTTAATTAATCGATCCGCCTCCCGCCAACCGGAGACTATCGCCCCATGAACATTGGAAAAATGTTCAATGTCAGTAGCTTCACCCGCGAACAGCAGGACAGCAATGCCTTTTCGCATTACCGGCGATCCTAGATCCTGAGGACCTTGGGTGGTGTTGACAGAGCTCATCGTTGGATAGCTGTAAGAACCCCGGAAATTTTCGTTCGTATTCCAAAATGATCTGATGATTGCAGTGGGTTCTGTCACGTTGCCAGTGTCTCCCAGGAATTTTTGGAGGAATTCCATTGTCTGATTTTTGAGTTGCTCATCAGGAATTCGCTCCATCTGTTCGGCCCAGGGGCCACTCAACCACAGGAAGTACAGCTTCGGTTTATACTCGACGATGCTGTCGTAGGTCAGGCCCAGTAGCCAACTTTTTTCAGGCTGAAAATATTGTGGAAGTGATACTAAATTGAATGTCTTCACTTGCCAATAACTCGGGATCGACTGAGTGAAATTGAATGATTTTTCATTCATTTTAAAGCTTGGATTTTCAGCTTTAATATGAAATAAAAATCATTCAATTATACTTGGTCGATCCCGAATTATTAATTATTGAAATCATTCCATTTTACTCAACTTTCCCCTACTCAATTTTAATTGCATGGGAAAGAAGTGCAAATAATTCTAGGAATTGATGCTTACGTCATTTTCAATTTCTTGTCTATCCTTTTCGGTCCAATAGAATGCATTGAGGATATTTTGTCGGGATGTCCACCAGGGATTCTCGTAATACAAGAGGATTTTTCCATTTTTTCCCATTCCAAGTCGTTCAATGGCATTTCTATTCTTCTCTGGCAGAGGTGGCTCAAAAAGGCTGGCATGATTTGCCTTGAGGACTCCCAATGATGCAGTAAAAATGACATGATCAGCTGTATATTCTTCTCCATCTGTTGTTCTCACTTTCACTGGCCCTTCCTCGGCGTAATTTATCTTCGAGACTTTTTTATTTAAGAGAGTTTTATTCAGCACAGGGAGTTCGTCTTCTGGATTTGGATATCTTTTCTGAGAAGTTAAAAGGTTTTAAGGCGGTCTTAAAAAAAAATTCTGGACTTACCATCAGGATCTCTAGAATTGTACCATAAGATCTGTCCTTCCAATTGATCTCGTTGAAACCAGCACAAGCAGGGGCTCTTGAAGATCCCAGTATCGACACTTTATCCCAGTCATCGGCCCCTTCGCTCGCCAACATCATCAGCTCCATGCTACGTAGCAGGGGCTCGCGCAAGTCAGTACTGATTTCCGGATGATTTTCGAACCAGTCTTTAAACCTACGAGAAGGTATCCAATTAGAAATATAAATTACGGTTCGATATCTCCACTAGAAAACAATTGCTGATTTTCAGATGCTGAGTTTTAATTTGAAGTCTCAAAGTTTTCAAGTTCTCAAGACTTGCATTATAATCACTTTGTTCGAAAGTATTCTCCATAAGACCCGATGGCCAGATCTTCATGTTCAGTGTAGTTCATTAAGATGTGGTCCACCTGATTTATCAGAGTCCTTGCGATTTCTTCTGGCAATTGACTCCCCGAAGATCCCCTCAGCTTCGCATAAATTGGCGACTCTTCGGGTTCTCCAGGACCACGAGATTTCGAGAGGAGTCCCACGGGTGCAGCGAGATCATAAGCAACATTGCCCTCAATTCCGTGAACCCACTGAGCGCCCAAATCCGCCCAGTACTCGCCTACAAATATTTGGAGTCACAAGTGTCATCACTTGATATCAATCATTTATTCCTGATCAATTACGAATGAGAATGCCGGATTTACCTATTCTCGTCGAGTTTATCCTCCCTCCGTATCTGTTCTCAGCTTCTAAAATGATAACATCCTGGATTCCATTCTGCATTAATTTAGAAGCTGCTGATATGCCAGCAGCACCAGCACCAACGACTATTACCTTAGGATCACCATCAGCCGAAAAGACATTTAAAGTGCCAAGGAGGAGTAACACAAGATACTTCATCGTCGATCACTTAGTCGGTGATAACTGGTGTGATTTAATCAATTCAATCATTTTATATCGCAATTCATGGACTTGTTGATGAATTATTCGACTGTGAAGTATCCAACGATCGATGGAGATTCATCAGTTGAAAATTGCTAGGTTGCTATCGGTCAATATTTTTTTTAGTCATATCGGGTTATCGTAAAGGGGATATTCCCTAGGATATTGTGCAATGATCAAATTATGCAAGTCAATGAATAATAATCAATGATTATTATTGATTGATTTGCAGAAATTTCATTGGGTCAATTTTTTTTGGTGTGGATTGGGGGAGACAGATTAGATGATGGTGCACAAATCTACAGGATTTATTTACACTGTCAGCAGGATTTTACAAACTTAGTCTAGGCGTTTACACAGCTTACTGTCTTTGTAATGATAAAAGCCAATTATAATGAGATAATACTATATTAGCCAGATTATTTGGGACGATATAAATTAATCAGGCGATCCGCTTCTCGCCATCCGGAAGCTATTGCCCCGTGAACAGTCGAGAAGTGAGCTGGATCAGTGCCTTCTCCTGCGAACAGTAGAACAGGCACTCCATTTTGGATCACTGGGGCCCCGAGATCCCGAGGGCCCACGTTAGTTCTGAAGGATTGCATTGTTTGGTAACTGTAAGTCCCACGAAAATTCTCATTTGTATTCCAGGATGATCTTACAATTTTCGTGGGTTCTGTTACGTTGCATGTTCTGCCGAAGAATTTATGGAGAAATTCCATGATTTGTATCTTGAACTGTTCATCAGGAATTCTCTCCATTTGCCCAGCGTAGCCACCACTCATCCAGAGAAGATAGAGTTTTGGTTTGTACTCGACAATGCTGTCGTCTATTATCCCCAAGGTCCAGCTCCTCTCAGGCTGAAAGTGTCAATTTTTTTGGTGGAGATATTTTTATTTATCAGTTACAGTCATTCTAGGGATTAAGGATTGACGTAAACTATTCTTTCGTCTTCTTTTTACAGGAGTAAATTTTTTTATGAGCAAATCCCATGAAACTCTGCCTGATCATTGTTTAAAAAATTAGAAAATGATGTGGATCTGTTGTTTAAGTCTTCGGGATATTGTCGAAGTTATTTTTTTTGCCTCAAATTTTAGACGTCAAATGAAATTTGTAAAGTTGTGAACGTTGACGTCAATCCTTGAGACTTACGTCATTTTCGATTTCTATTCTATCCTGTTCCGTCCAGTAGAATGAGTTGAGAGTGTGATTGCGCGACTTCCACCAGGGATTCTCATAATACATCAATATTTTGGCATTTATCCCCATTCCAATGCACTCAATAGCATTCCTATTCTTTTCCGGTAGAGAGGGCTCGAAAAGCTTCGCATGATCCGCCTTCAGAACTCCCAAAGACCCGGTAAATATCACATGATCAGCCGTGTACAGATCACCATCTGCAGTTGTCACCCGAACCGGTCCTTCCCCGGTATAATTTATTTTCGTGACTTTCTTGTTTAAGAGAGTCTTATTCAGGATTGGCAGTTCATCTTCGGGATTTGGGTAGCGTTTCTGAATGGAAATGATTGGAATTTTAGACGGATTGGTAATTTTAACGAAACAGACGCAATTCTTAGGTTTTTTGCTGCTAATTTTTGTTATTGATTATTTCTCTACGTGGATTCTCATTATACTCACTGTCAGGATGTCGAATATGGTATGATAGGCTCTCTCCTTCCAGTTGATCTCGTTGAAGCCAGAGCAGGCAGGAGCATCTTTGGATCCAAACACTGATACTTTATTCCAGTCATCTGCACCCTCCTCAGACATAGTCGTCAACTTCACGTTATCCAATAGCGACTTACGCAGTTCATCATTGATTTCCGGATGATTTTGCAGCCAATTGTTGAACCTAGGAAGCAAGTGACTATGAATTTGGTAAATCGATCTGCTCCAAGACATCTACTACATCTGGATCTCATTACCTGATCTCTATGTATTCACCGAACGATCCGGTCTTCAGGTCCTCGAGTCCCGTGTAATTATGGGTAATAGTATCTAGATACTCAAACACCCCTTGCGTGATCGCTGCAGGCAATGTATACCCCGAGGATCCGCAGAGGTTGACCCTGAACGGCGGCTCCTCAGACTCGCCAGGTCCGCGAGAGGTCGAGAGAAGGCCCCACGGCGAGGCGAGTTCGTAGACGACATTTCCTTCGACTCCGTGGACCCACTGGGCTCCTAAATCCCCCCAGTAGTCTCCTGGGAACTCCAACAGTGTCAACGATACGGATCATTTATTGACAGTCGACGATGAGCTCATCTTTTACCTATTCTCGTTGAGTTTATCCTCCCTCCGTATCTGCTCTCAGCCTCCAAAATAAGCACATCGTCAAAGCCATTCTGAATTAGTTTGGAAGCTGCAGCTAGACCAGCAGCACCAGCACCAATGACAATCACCTTTGGTCTGGTGTTCATCGACGAAGTTCCTGAAGTGTTGAGGAGAAGGAGAAACACGAGGTACTTCATCATTCAATAATCGGTTGCTACCAACTACGGTCTTCTCATCAATCCGGCTCTCTCAAAGCCCCATCGATTATACTCTCGTCGCGAGATCGCCACAAATTTATCAGTTCCATACTGCCGGGCATCCACATTTTTTTTCTCAGTGTAATCGGCGTATTATCAGTCAGAAGTTGACTCGCGAATTGCCGAGATCGTGAATTAAAAATAAATCGAGGGGGCAATGGTCACGGAATGCAAATCAATCAAATTGGAGTGCTTCTGAAGACGCAGACTATGGAGAATGATAAGACAAATGTGACAAAACGACTGGATAAGAGAGTTTATACCAACAAATGGGGAATACTAATTGCGATGACATTGGCATTGTCAATTGCACAAGAATCATTTGTTGAAAAAGTACTGGAGACCAGGAACTGATCAGGGATTGATCAGGGATTTATGATCGTGGCCATTGGAATGGCTTTCTCCTTTCGGATTGGAATAAAAAAGACTGGAGTCAATAATTAAATAATTGTTTATTCATCAGATGGCTTTTCATGATACAAGCCTATCAGACGATCGGCCTCACGCCAGCCTGAAGCTATCGCTCCATGAACCATTGCATAATATTTTGGTTCAGTAGCTTCACCTGCGAAACAGAGAACGGGGATTCCCCCGCGCATCACTGGCTCACCAAGTTCGGCAGGGCCTGACTTTGTCGTCACTGACTGGATCGTTGGATAACTGTAACTACCGCGAAAGTTGGCGTTGGTATTCCATGTTGTCCTCTGGGTCTCGTCGGGCTCTGTCAGATTGTAGGTTTTGCTGAAGAATCTCTGAATTACTTCCAGAGTTTGATTTTTCAGTAGGTTCATGGGGATGGTCTCCATCTGCTCCAAATTCGGTCCACTCATCCAGATTTGGTACAAATTCGGCTTCCACTCGACCTCGAAACCGTAAGTCATTCCCAACATCCAGGCTTTCTCAGGCTGGCAGGTACAGAGAAAATATTAGAGTTCTCTTGTTTGTGGAAATGATGAGATGATTAATTTGGTAGAATTGATTGATTTACGTCATTTTCTATGGCTTTTCGGTCATCATCAGTCCACAAGAACAGGTGGAATGGCCAATATTTACCGGATTCCCACCAGGGATTTGTATAATACAGCAAAATCTTACCACTTCTGCCCATTCCAAGCGCCTAAAACGAAGAAGACAATGAATACAAATGAATTTTAATCCACAAAATTATTGATAATACTAGAGTGAGTCTTGAAGAGACGAGTGATGACAGATAATCACCTGGATGGCTTTTCTATTCTTCTCCGGCAACGGGGGCTCGAAAATTTTCTCATGATCGGCCTTCAAGACCCCCAATGAAGGGGTGAAAATCACATGATCAGCTGTGTACTCCTCTCCATCAGCTGTTGTCACTTTGACTGGTCCTTCTCCAGCATAATTTACCCTCGTTACCTTTTTGTTCAGGAGTGTCTTGTTCAAGAGCGGCAGCTCCTCTTCGGGATTTGGATACTTTTTCTAAATTATTAAGCTGATAGTATTAGACATCTTCAAAGCAGCAGAAGATTGTCTGAATAATTACCATGAGTATTTCCAAAATAGTTCCGTACGTTCTCTCCTTCCAATTTTGGTCTCGATATCCAGGAGCTGGAGTGACATCTTTAATTCCTTGGGCAGACACGTCGTCTGCTCGTGCAGCACCAACCACTGCCATCTCCACTAGCTCCAGCGAGTGGATCAACGGTTGGTGTAGCTTAGAGTCGACCTCCGGGTGTTTGGAGAACCATTCGTCAGCTCTGGAATAAATAATAAGTCGAGACGTTGAGACTTATTGAGCTCTTGAGATGATCCGAAAGTCTTAACACTCTCCAGAATTAAAATTGTCATTGCTTTTTGGATGACACCGATGGAAGATTTTCTGACTATTAATTCAACTCGTTAACTATCAGCGAATGATGTTAACAGTTGAAGGATCTGGCTAACGACAGCTTAAGCCTAGAATCGATGAAATTGTCATCACCTCTTTCTCATGTATTCACCATAGGATCCAGGTTTCAACTCATCAAGTCCACTGATGTCTTCTGAAACTCTCCTCATGAACTCTGCGAAACTATTAATGGCTTCGCCGGATAGTTTAGTCCCAGACGAATCGTAGAAAACGGTCTCATAGGCTGGGGGTTCGGTGTCTTCTGGCCTTCCAGGCGTCGACAGAAGACCCAGTGGTGCAGCGAGTTCATTGGCTACATTTCCCACCTCCCCGTGGACCCACTGAGCCCCGAGGTCTGTTATGTATTCCCCTGGAGAGATCAAATCGAAAATATTTGGAGAATAAATCATTTTTCAGAGTCAGCAGTTGAAGAGATCAACAAAATCGATAGAATTCAACTCCAAAATTGTTAGATTTGTTGGTTTACCTATTTCCGTTTGCTTAATTCTTCCGCCATATCTGTCTTCAGCTTCTAATATTATCACATCGTCAATTCCATTCTGGAGTAATCTTGAGGCTGCAGCAATGCCAGATGGACCCGCGCCGACGATGATGATCTTTGGGTTTCCATCAACCAAAAGACTTGTCGAAAGGCAAAGGAGAAACGAGAGGCACACGCACTTCATCGTTACTCGCTTGAATGACAATAACTGGCACTAATGAATCACTTAAATCATTTTATATAGTCTCTTCTGGGGTATCAGCTGTGGCGAGCTTGGCCCTGACGCTTCGAACTACTGATAGCGATTGAGTTGTTCAATACTCCAGAGTTTGTTAAAAATCTGCTGTTCTTTTCCATAAAATTAGATTCATCATCGATTCTATTTATTAGATCATCGATTATAGAGGTTGCACTGTAACCTCGGTTGTACCAGTCGACATCAATTGGTCTCCAATGACTCCATGCGAGGGAGGGGGGGACGGAGATTTTTTAATAAAATAGAGATGTTGAAGTAAAAAAAAGTGGAGTGATTAGGAAGTGAAACGAAGCTATCGCAAAAGAAAAGAGGAAGAGTACAGTCGATTTTTATTTTAAAAAATACATCTTGGGCCTTTGGAGCCTCTTTCGCTCTAGGAAAAAGAGACTCTCCTCAGGAGTCCAAAAAATGGACTTCTGACAGCTCGAGGACGTTCCAAGGGGACCTAAATTTCTTCAGGAATCCAACGGAGTTAGTCTTAGTTGGCTACCTCCTTTGGTTCCCGAGAAATCCCGGTAATCCGACTTAACCGGTCTCATTTAGACTTAGACTTAGGACCTAATCTTCCGTAAACATCTAAGACAACAAATAAATTATTATCCGGTCAAAATTTTGCATGGACAATGCCCGTCATTGATTTAAAAGAAAACCGCGTCTGACAAATTACTCAGAACGGAAATGAGGGAAAATCTTTACCTGCTGCATTACCGACAGTAGGTGAATTCATAGATTTCTTCGTTATCGATTTTCTGTATTACCAGCGGGGCATGTAAATGCCCAGTCTAGGTATTTGATGTCTATGCACGAACAACCCAAAAAAAAACCTCCCAACACACAAACAAAATCCACTACACACCCACAATTGCAAACGCCGATCGACAACGCAAACCCAACTTGCAAGCACTCACCAAAATTGCCAAGTCGTAACGGCCGATGGCCAGTGGCGCGAGTTGACGAAGCAAAACCCCCCGAGGGCATAAATCGTGAAAGTTCGTGAAGTGTTACAAGTGGATTCCTTAGATTTTTCTTTACAATTGTTTTTAATAGACCGCAAATTGTCCATTTACTTCATCCCCTTCAATCCCCCCGAATTATCCACAAATCATCGGCAGGGGATATTTGTCTCCATCATCTGCCCACAGTTTGCGCTATTTTCTCAATCATAATTTATCAATAAAATCATTCTCCGGACATATTGTTGAAGTGTACAAGTGCTGAGTGAATTGATGAACCCGTCAAATGCTAGAACGACCAATAAAAACGTTCAAGTGCTCCTCAACTAGATATAATTAACGCATACGTGAGGTGTTTAGTGCTGTGGGGAAAGGAAGAGTCGTAAGTTTTTTTTTTGCTTTATATCATCACGAGGACAACAAAATTTGTTATCAGGGGGGGAAACGACGGAATTCGTATCTTATCGGGCTACCAGTGGTGAGGATTATCAGCTGTTGGTGGTGGTACTGTCAAGAAATGTGGCAGAAAATTTTTAGAAACAACTAGTTGTACTATCGATTTAAACGTCCGATTGCTTAAGCCAGTAGTCCATGCAAGTATGGCTGCCCTGCCGTCACCGACGCAGGTATGTTAACAATTTTGATATTATTGTGGAATTGAATTTGTTGGTAATTGGGGATCAATGACTTCTCGGTGAATCCATTGGCATTGGTTTGATGGTTAATTCCTAGATTCTGGGATTTTAGTTTTTTCTTATCATATTTGACTGATAGATTAGCCTCTTTGGCTGGAGGAAGCCGAGAAGGTCATAGATAATGAATTTATCATTGTTGTTTAACTCGTTATTGTATTCTCAATTGAGTGAATTATTTCAGGTGGCTGGAAGCCATGTCGCCATTTACGAAGCTTATTATCAGCAGGTGATGTATGATTTTTTGGGGCTTTCTAACCAAGTTTATTTTAGGTTTTTGGGGTTTAGGGGGTTGGGTGTTGTGAGGGATGGGATATTTTGGGGATACTGGAGATGCAAAGAAGGTCCTGATAATTTTTTCTTGTCGTCTTCATTCGTGTAATGTTGGGGGGAAATATTGATTGCTGAATATTCTTGACTTTAGAGATAGAACAGATTATCATCAAAGCATTTAGGCTTGGATTTAATTTAATAGATAATTTTGAACAAGACGAATTCTTCCTCAAGTTGATCTGATTCAGCTTGTGAGTGAGTAGAATCAACTAATTATCTTCAATTGTCAATATCTCTTGACCCAACGATACGATTGAGATGATTCATCATTCATTTTGACGATTAAAAAGAGCTCTAGAGAGTGAAAAAAAATCTGGAAATTCGTCTCTGTCGTTTTTCAATGATTGGAGATCAAAGAAGGTCTCCAAAATCATTCCGTTCGACCTTCCACTTCATTTCGGTTTTTGTTTTTGGTAAATATTTCGGAATTGGTTGGAAATAGAACAATTGTCATGAGGACCTTTTTTGTAGCTCTCATCCTATGCTACAAAAAACATTCTAACTAAAATTTTTCTATTTTTTGTAGATTATAAGCTATCGCCGTAAAACCTTGACCCCTTCCTTCGCGGTTATTCCGTCCCCAGATGAACAGTTAATTCCAAATGAACAACTGATAAATAATTTTAATTCTTATTAATTAATGATCAATTGACGAGTACAGGTGGATCCACACAATGTCGGAAGGATTGGAGCGATGGAGGCGGCTAAGTTTCTCAAAAAATCCCAGCTGAGTGACTTTGTCCTCAGCCAAATATGGGACATGGCCGATCCCCAGTCTCGAGGCTCACTCGACAAATCGGGAATGTTCGTTGCCCTCAAATTATGTGCCTTTGCCCAGGCTGGACAGGAGTTGAATATCGCCAATGTCAACCTCGACGTGCCCCCACCAAAAATGGGTGAATTACCGGTGATACCGAAGAAAAGTCCAGCTGTACCTCCTCCCCCAGTTATAAGTTCAATTGCCAATGGGGATTGGGCGATAAAGCCGGCTGAGAGAATCAGATACGATCGTTTATTTGATAGCCTTCAGCCAGCCAATGGCTACATACCTGGAAATAAAGTTAAGGGAGTGCTTATGGATAGCAAATTGCCCTTTGATACTCTAGGAAAAATTTGGGATCTCGCTGATATGGATAAGGATGGAATGCTGGACAGACATGAGTTTGTTGTGGTGAGTTATTTTTTGTAGATTAAAAATTAAAGGATTGAAGATAATACTAAAATGGAAAATTATTGGTAATTGTTGGATAGTCAATTGTAAAAAATATTGGAAGACGATAGAGATTTTCTATTTTTAATCCAGGCAATGCACCTGGTGTACAAAGCACTGGAGAAGTATGCAATCCCAAGTGTCTTACCACCAGAACTGATGCCCCCTGGCAAGAGAAAAGAGTCTCTCGTTATCAATTCAACATCACCAGTACCACCCGCCATTCCACCTCTACCAACAGCTGCTGCTGTTAATAATTTAGTTGGGCTGGAGTCTATGCAGGTAAATTTACGCTGTATTACGTGCACTTTAAAATCAATTCTCGTGTCTGAGAATATAATCAATGTAGCCCATTAAAATTTACTTATTCGTTTATTATCATTTAATGACAAAAATTTGATTTTAATTTGACTCCAAATAAATGATAACTGATTAATATTTATGATCATTTTGCAGCCAATGCCACCTCCACAGCCCTCACCCCAGCCTCAGCTGCAGTGGGTGGTGACACCGGAGGATCAGGCAGCAGCTGACAAGCTCTTTCTCCAGGCTGATATGGACATGGATGGCTTTGTTTCCGGTGGTGAGATCAAGGACGTCTTTCTACAGAGCGGACTCCCCCAAAAAATTCTAGCTCACATTTGGTAATTGTCAAAATCATTAAACATTTTCAAGATTGATCATCGATTTTTTAAAAATCCATTTGTCGAATAATTTTCACTTGATTGCGACACAGGGGCCTCTGTGACATCTGCCAGAGTGGAAAGCTCAATAAGGAACAATTTGCTCTCGCCATGTGGCTCATAAAACAAAAGCTCAGGGGCTCGGATCCACCTCAGGCACTGACCCCTGAAATGATGCCACCTTCACTCAGGAAAGCCAAGGATGGAGGTGTAGTGGTGAGTAAATTTGTCCATTTCAAAGAATAAAATAATCTCTAAAATAAAGTGGAGACTATTTTTTATTCGTCTATAACAATTACATAATAATACAATCAACAAATTAGGGTTTAACGTCACTTGATGAAACTCTTCTCAAGTACTTCGAGTATTAAAAAATGGTATTTCATGAAGAAAAAAAAAACTCTTCCACTCGTCGTTTGGATAAGTACTTCAGTGCTTCGTGTATCTCTTTCTCCCTCTGAATGCTCGAAAAAATACGATAAGAAACGTGGAAATAATGACAATAGCTCCAATCATCATGACTCGATGATCGGCCTTCACTTCAATTTCGTATGTCACTTCGAGTCTTATGGTCCCAGCGAGTTTTCCCCCCTGCCAGCAGCTGTATATATTCGAGTCTGCGAAACGCAGTTTCTTGAAGACCAATCGATCATGAGAGTCTATGGATATTCTTCCGTTCGTGTCTTGAGTTATTGACGATGGGTTCACATTTTTGCTCGCTATTTGCCACGTAATTGGAGTGTCGCTCTCCAAATTTCTGATAATTGAAATCAATTATCGTTTTTGTCATGAATTTTTCATTGAATCTACAATTAATTTTCATATTCACTGATTTATGCATTTTATAGTCCTCTTTAAATTGATTAGTCCAATTAATTAATCAATGAATGAGTTCATTACTTAACTACTTTATTAATTATTGGATTAATTAATTAATTGCGTTAATTATTAATGCATAGATCAGGTAATTCTCCGCAAAAAAAAATCTCGCAATGTTTTCGGTAATTATTTGAGATTATTTACCCAGGGCATTTCAATTTCGCTTTGCTGTTATGTTTTTTGTACAATGTATCGCGCTGGACCGGTGGCAGGGGATCAGGAACACCCTGAATAACTGAATAAACACCTGCACTGTTGTTTGCACTCTCGATTACATTCCCGGATTTGTCCCGTATCTCAAAGATGAGATCCTTCTGGCACTTGACTTTGCAGAATCGTCTCATGACCTCGTTCATTCGATTTTTTATCTGCGGTAGCTCCTGGATCTTCTTGGGAGTGTAGAAGGATCGACAGGGGAGTTTATTACCGAAAAAAATGAGGATTTTGGAGATTAGGGAGGAGAGATCTGTGTCGGAATCCCCTGACTCCTCGATCTCTGAAATTATATGGAAGAGGATTTCTCGTAAAAATGTTTATTTCTGTGGATTTTTTAAAGAGGAGAGCAATAGATTTTCGTCCAGAGTCAAAATTAGTTGGGGAATCTATTAAAAATATCTGATTTACCCTCAGTTCTCTTTCTTCGGACCTCTTGTCCTCCAGTATTCACCAGTTCAATCGAGCAATACCCATATCTCTGTTTCCTCCCAACGATGTCACACCTGGAGCAGCTGGACCAGGTGCTCCAGTCGGTGAAGACCCTCAGTCCATACTCCTCGATGATCTCCGGTGGCGCAGGATGGAGGGCATCGGGCGCCTCCTCGCCCTGGACAACTCTCAATGCCTCCGTTTCATTGCTGATGTGGACGTAAAATGGATTGGACATCGTGTCCTCCATCTGACACCAGTAGAAGCCCTCTTTGTCCGCGCCGATGTTGAACATGTGGAGGCTCCTGTCGCTCGCCGATATCACGGTATACTCGTCGGTATTCACTGGGACATTCGTCGAATTTCCGTCTGTTGTGCTGTTATAGAACCAGTCGATCGAGTCTGTCGTGTGGAGTTCACTTGGTGAAATGCAAATGGCGCAGTTGAGTCTGTCTTAAATTGAGAAAACAAAATTTAAACAATCCTAAATTTTCTAGTATTAATTTTGGGAATTCACTCGCAGTTAATGACATCTGTAGATAATCGTGGAACTCACAGTACGGAAGATCCTTGCATTGTCACTAGTGCTGAAGGATAAAGAGTCCTGTGAATTCCAGCAGCAGAATGTCTCGACTCCAGACACTTGTAATAATCCTTCCATCTCTCTTCGTGAAAAGCCCTCAGGGTTTCGTTGGCCTTCGGGTACTCTAACTCGTTGATATTCAGAAGTACCTCCGGACCTTTGCCTCTTCCTTTCGCGAACTTGCTCCATTTTTTCTTGATGTCCTCCAAGCTCTTGGACAATTTTAATGCTGAGGTGAAGAGTATTAGATGAATCGACTGGAGGAGAAAAAATTGAAGAACTTTTCTGCGAATGTTCTTCATAGGGTTTTGATTAGTTCAATCGTCTGTCATTGATGAACTCAATAAAATTCGATTGTCTTTTGTCTTGCTGGAGTTCAATAATCAAAAGTTCAAGAAGAATTTTTTTCTATGTTTATCCAGTCGTTTTCCAGATGAAAGTGACTTAAAGTGAAAGACGGGTTAATGAGATATCACGCGATTTCTTTATTTATTTCATTTCACAGGAGAACAATAATATCTCGGGCTACTCCAATCCCGAACTCGACATGATCAGCAAAGACATCGCCGAATTGACGAAGGAGCGTAGGACAATGGAGCAGGATGTGGCACAGAAGGAGACGGACATTAAAATTAAAAATGGAGAAATAAAGAGTCTTCAGAGTGAACTTGACACACTCGCTGCTACCCTGAAGCAATTGGAGAATCAGAAGGGCGAGGCACAGAAGCGATTGAACGATCTGAAAGCTCAGGTGAGATTGATGAAGTAAATTCACGTAATTATCATCAGCTTTGCATCAAAATTGAACGATTAAAAGCCAGAGTTGAAGCGTAAAATTTCCAGAGAATGTCCACTGAATGCATGCATGCCACCAGGAGCTCAATTAATTTATTTAATAATTTATCATTTATCAATTTTTCGTGATTATTTATTTTTTAAGTTGTGAAGTGGTAAAATGTCAAGCTCATATTGATTTTTGTCTCGATTAATTACCAAATGTTTCATTGGTATTGAACAATATTTTATGTTTTACCACTTCAATATTTTCATTAGTCCTCTTTAATTTCTTTTTGTTTATTTGATGAATATATTTTTTTTGTTGTCACTATTCGGCCCTTCTAGCGGGCTGATGTAGAAAAAGAATTGAGTCAGGTCGAGCAGGAAATGCGTGAGGAGCAGGACAAGGTACACAATTAATCCCTCAATCTTTTTTTTTCTTTTATTTTCTCTTCTTTCCCTTAAGAAAACCGATATAAAACGAAATGGTAATTCAGATATTGAATGACGACAATGGCTTCGATATTAACGAGGGCATTACGTACAAGGTAATTTTATTGTTTTATGATGCATGAGATTATCGAAACACTGACGATAGAATTGCACATGCACTTTGGATGAAGTTAAATGAGTTAGAGATGAGAAATTGCTGAATGAAAGAGTAATACGAGATGGTATTTTTTTTCTACTCGGCGAGGATGACTGATCATTACATTCTTCACTTAGAGAATAGTTTCCCTGTCATTTGCCTTTTTTTTAAATTGTCTAGTGGGAAAAGTATACGACGATGTAGAACATTAGTAGCTCTCATTACCTCATTACCCTCTAGAAAGTCTCTAAACAATTTTTTTAAATCCCTAAATACTTCCCTAAAATTAAAAATCGTTGATTTCCCAGGTTTTCCCATCCAAGAACATCGAATAACATTTTTAATAATTGAGGCCACAGTTTTCCCAGTTCAATTGCCAAATATTCGGAAATTCTTCCCAAATTCAACTAAAAAAATCTCCAAATTCTTCCTCTGAGGTTGTCCCACTCGATCCTAATGAAAATATTTTCCATAAGGTGGATAAACTCCGTCAGCAAGCGGAGGAGCAGGAGTCAGTGCTTCGTTCACAAGAGGAGGAATTGAACACCAAGAGGCAGGAGTTGGAGGGTCTGCGCCAGGAGGAGCAGCAGTTGGAGGCACAGCAGAATCGTAGCAGAGATCAGTTGAACGAGTTGACGAAGAATCTTCAGAATACTCAATTGCAGATTAGTCAGGCAAAATTGAAGATTACACATCTCGAGGAGCAGCAGAGACAGATGAACGATGCAATAGCGATGTATGATTCAGCATTAGCTGTTGGTGATCCTTCACTGGTGACAGATACAGTTCTCCAAATGCATCCGGATATTGATGTTGTGGAGCAGATTGAGAGTGAAATGTCGGCGAAGGTCAATGGGGTTGATGAGGCTGGGAAGGATGGATTTTCGGAGGTGAATGGGGCCACTGATGGCTTTGGCCAGGGGGATCCCTTCGCCTCGTCGAAGGCTGCTGAGGCCTTTGAAAATTCTGGGGCAGATTCTTTTGCCAATTTTGATGGGAGAAGCGCTTCCACTGGATTCACCAGCGATCCTTTTGCTGCTAAGCAAGAAGCCTATGATCCCTTTGGAGATGGCAGGAGGAACGAGAAAAGTGGAGGGGAAAGTATAGCGGTGAGTTGAAAAAAAAGTTTTTACCTCCGATTTTGGGGAATTTGGCCCATCGTTTGGGTAGGAACAATTGATAATTTAATTTGTGATCAATTGTCATCTCGTTCGTTTTGAACTGCAGACTAAAGATCCCTTCGGCGACGATCCCTTCGCCAATCTTCACGCCCCAACTCGCGCAGAGAGCCCAAGTCCAGCTCTACCACCGAAAAAAGCGAAACAACCGCCTCCAAGACCTGCTCCACCTCGGCCAACAGCTGGACCGAATCTCAGGGCAGCACCAGCTCCACCAACTCCATCGCCAACGCCTGATCCATTCAGCAACACAAACTCCGATCCTTTTGCTGCACAAAATGACAACAATAATGGAAACACTGGGTTTGGCTCTCCCATAACTGGTTTCGCTGATTTTGCTAATTTTGACGCTAAGGTAATGAATTTATACATTAAAATGTTACTTTTGATTTTGCTATCACTGCACAATCATCGAACGATAGTCGATGATTTTTTGTGTTTAATGTTCTCATATGTTTTACGTTTATAGATTTTTTTTTGTTATGTTGTTTATTTATTTATGTTTTTTTCGTGGACTCGATGATTAGTTTTGTCGAGAGCATGCGATGATTTTCAATATGAGGGGAATTTAAAGTCGTTAGATTTTTTTCTCTTTTGAAAAATTACTGAATTATCGATAATTGTATTCTCATGTTGTGAGATGTCAATTTCTCATCTGAAATTTCATAATTTTTTGTGTTAAATATTCTCATATTCTTTTCGTTTACGATTTTTTTGTTGTTATGTTGTTTATTTATTTATTTTTTCATTCACTCGGTGATTATTTTTATCGAGAGCATGTGATCATTTTGATCGATATGAAGGAAATTTGACATTTGGATTTTTTTGAACGAAATAAAAGATAATCATCGATTTTAGGAGATGTTAAAAATAATTTTCAAAAACATTTAAAAATTATAAAATCCATAAATGTCAAACAACCCATTATGAAAAATTCTCACTGTACCCCTCAAAAAATCGTCCCCAAAGTAATAATTCAAACCAATAACCCGGGGTTTCCGCCCCTCTTCTGCCTTTCAGTAAACCTCGATAAAGAAAAAATAAATAAATAAATAAATAAATAAACAAACAAAAGCACATAACAAAAAAAAATCTCTCGAAACTCATAAACTCGAAATAAAAAAAAAACGAAAAAAAAAAAACAAAACCTGCTCTAGCCGGAAGTGGCCTCACGACCCTCGACCGCAGTTTCCCCACCCCAGAAGTTGCCAGACTTCACTGAGGATCCTTTCAGAAATTATCGTTACGAGGATGTATTTGAGATAGCCGATCCATTTGCTGATGACGATGCTAATGCAAATGAATTAAAAATTGTGGATAAAAAAGGGGAAGTTAAATTTGATCCTTTCGGTCTCGAAGTGACAAACGATGGAAAAAAGGATCCCGTCACAAGAGACTTTGAGTCTGACTTCTCCAAGACATTTCCCCAGCCTTTTGTCAAGTCCAAAAATGACAAATTCAGCTTTACACCTGAGAAAAATAGTAACACGAGTAATAATAATTTGTCATCACCAAAAATGGTGAATAAACCGATTAATTTTGACGAGGCATTCTCCTCAATCAAGAGAGAACGAACGAAGAGATTGGACAATGTGAGCATTGCGCAGGCGTTCAAGGATAAATTGGGCCTGAATAGTTTGCCGAAGAGCAAGAGTAATAATAATGGTAAAGTGTGGAGTGAGGAGGCGGCGTCGATGATCAGTGGAAATTTGACTGAGCATCAGCAGTTGGCGTGGGCTGCCCAGCAGAGTTTGAAGGCGGAGGAGGAGAGGAAGAGGATCAAGGAGCAGGAGGAGGCTGATCTTGCTCTGGCACTCAAGCTCAGCAGAGAGGAGAAGTCAAGTAGTAAGTTCTAGGGGTTGAGACGATTTTGGGGGGCTAATAAATGTTCTCTAAAAAAGCAAAAATTTATTGTCCATCCGAAAGCCCCCTGATCTCGTTCCGAACTCTTCACTCCCAAAATGCCGATGAGGACTGGTTTCTTTTTTCTTATTAATTTTTTAAATGAGGAAGACTTGTTCGATGAGAGAGCTTAATACTCTCGGCTATTGGCTCTTGTCTCGTTGATTTAATTGACGATAAGTGAAGTATTACCAGTAATCAATAAAATAGATTAACGATGAAATCGACAATTGGAGGAAATGTGGATCCTCAGGATCCTCAAGTGTCGTTTGTTCATCTGTTGAGGGAGTTTATGCGGCAGTTCTGATGCCACATAAACGGGAGATCTACTCTAATCTCATGCTAACGCCTTTCCAAAAAAAAAACTATGAGAAATGATGAACAATTTATGAGGAAACAATACAATAATTATAAATATGTAAACAAAGTTATAAAGCACAGAATATAAGCATTATACGATTGAATTACATGCAGATGATTTTAAGAGTGATGATGAACAATTTATGATGATTATTAATCACTAGAGAATGATAAAACGAGAAATTTCATTTTTTTCTGAGTTTAAGTTGGGACGGATGAGGTTGAATGATCTTTCTTTAGTGTTCAATATCTCCTGACCTAACGATCCAATTTGGATAATTTTTCTTTCGTTTGAAGAGCGAAAAGAGACCTTCAGAATTCATCCGAATTTATTGATTTTCACTCTGCCAGTTTTAAGTTATTGGGAATTGAAGGATATTTTTTTTTCTCCTCGTGTAGACGCTCGTTTTGTCATTTTGCTAGGGAAATAAAATTGTGTTGGATCAATTGATAATTTACGCGTAAGAAATTCATATCAGAAATAATGTTAAGCGCGTAATTAGCATCACAATCCCCAGAGCAATCTTACGAGGATGATTAACGAAATGATTTCGTGTTTTTTCTTTTTTTATTTAGGATAAGTGTGAAGGATTAACGGGTCATTGTTCATTTTGATGTAATTATCTCAGTAGAATTCTGGTTTTCTTATTCTGAGAACCTTTTCTCATGGTACTCGGTACGTTCCAAAGACATATAGTGTTCAGAAGTATTGAAGCAGTTGATGATGCTCAGTCTGAGGAGAAAAAATTATCGATAAACTTGGGAACTTGAAATGAAAAAAAAAATCATCTTTCCAAATATTTCCAAAGAATTACGCCCAAACTGTCGAGTTGAGACAGAAACGACAGAGGACTTTTTTCTAGCTCTTGAAATTACCTACAAAAAATGTTTACGACATTTTTTTCTAAAGCCAATAGAGTCGGAGATATTGGCAGATATAATCGAATGATCATTTTCGACGATCTCAAAAATCTCCGAAATTTTCAGGGCTCAAAAATATTTTTCTCCACATTCTACGATAAATCAATTATTTACATAAACATCCCGCGAAGTATTAAAAACGAACAAAATTGCCGTCGACTAATTTTTTCTCCCAGCAAATCAGTTTGTGTTTTTATTTTTCTCAAAACCAAACGTGTCTACCCTAATCTTCGATAATTATTAGTTATCTATGACGTAATTATTATTAAGTACCTCCGGTTGAATTAATAGCCCCTCGTACTATACCTGAACCCCTCTTTTATTCTCAAGCGCCAGTCACTCTCTTCACTGGCCCCAATTATTGATTATTTAATTAATTATTCTCAACATTTTGGTTAATTAGATATGTTAACGAGCCTTTATTATGCGTTACAGCTTTATATTGACAATGTCATTGTTCTGTACATAATCGCCGATTTCAACAAGACCCCTGAGATTACTTAGACTTTTAAAAATATTGAGAGTGAATAAAAAAAATCCATCTCATCATTAATTAAATCACTCAATTACTGTTGTTTAACTTACATTACCTAGTCAATAATGTATCATTCATATGATTTTAAGATGAGTCGAACCGAGCTAGGGACGAAGGTAATATTAACTAACAATTGTTATTAATTTTTATTCTCGCTCAACTTCATTAAACAAAAAAAATTACTAAAGAAGGAAAAAACGCTAATCGTTCGCAATTGTTACCTTCCACTTCCCCGCGCTTGAGGTCGACGCTTTCGAAGCTTTCTTCATTAAAAAAAAAAAACAAATTAATATGATGAAAATTCGTGACACAATGAGTTTAATCAATAGCTGGCGATGAAACGCGACGAATTGAGGAGAAATAATTCATTAAAAGACTTCATAACTAAAATTATCGATTCATCTAAAAAATTTCGCAGACTATTTCGCGAATATCTCGGTAAATAATGGATGTACTGAAAAATATAACAAGAAAAAACATCTGGAGAATTTCAGGAGCTAGAAAAATGGTCTTGTCACTTTTTTCGATAAATCCATTATTTGTCGAGCCATTCGCTGTTTAATTTCGGCAAATGTGTATTCTCTCATTCAAGTAATTCTCTAAATGGATCATTAAGAATATCTGACGCAAAGACTTTTAATTTCTGATTAAAAACAAGAGGAAAAAAAAACTAGACAATAGAGCTCCTTGAAGATAATTATGGAAGTGTTTAAATATGAATTAAGTAAGAAAATATTGTATTATGTAAAGTTACGTGAGTGTACGTCTGAGAGATTACTAAATAATAAACGAAAAAAAAAAAATATATATATATATATATATAAATATGCTATAAAATAAAAGCGCTATTCACCATATAATAGAATAGTTGATGAGTAAAAATAACTAATAACGAATACGTGTGTCGAAAAAAAAAACTGGAAATATGATGAGTAGGAATTAAAGAGCTCTTATACATCATGAAAAATGTGTAATGTTAATTAGTCTAAATCAACGAGTATTTCATACGTGTTTACGACTGATGACTGATGGCATTAAAGAGACAAAAAAAAATCACAGAGGATTAATATAAATTTCTAATGAATGGAGAAAATTTACGAGAACGAATGGAGAATAAATCGTTGGGGAGGGAGGCATTCATTAGGTGATTTTTGAGGTGTGAATTGTTGTTATGTTAGTAGTTGTCATCTTTCGATCATTCATTAATGCCATAATTCAGCGTTTCATATTAATGATAAAGTGTCCTATTAAGATGACATTAGAAGTGTAATGAAAAATAAAATGATTATTGATTGAAGTAAATAAAAGGAATATGGAAATTCAGTGGGTATGGATGTTTTTAGTGACGAATTTATCGGAGGTAGTCATTTCTCCCTCTTTAAGAAATTAATGTAGCGCTTTCTGTCATCGATTTATTCGGTTATAGTTTAGTTACACTTATAGTTAGACCTCTAGTTATGAATAGTTACAGGGATTTAGGGAAAAATGATGGAATTTGATCCGGAAATTTCCTTCCGACACTTTTCGTCCGATACATTCTTTGAGATAAATTCATTATTTTACAGATAAATATTAAGTACGGAGTGATAAGTTTTTAATTGGAAAAAATGACACCTTCATAACCTGCCCCAATTAAATTCTCAATTTGCATCGGAATCGCGATTAAATAAGAGTCACAACTAACAAGTGCACCTCGAGAGACGAAGATAAATCCTTGAGCCCGTCATTACTCAAAATATCTATCATTACCAACTGTTGTTCCGTACTCTCATTTTGAGTCATTAAAACAACTCTACAAAGACGAGGTGGAAAAAAAAAAATTGAGGTCGAGTACAAATATAATCGTCTAATTGTTACAATTTCCAGCCCTCGGTTGTAAAACCGCTCAGCTCCAGACATCTAAATATACTAATATCATAAAATCCCGAGACATAATTACTCCGAATATATCGGTAGTAATAAAAAGTGCCAGGAACTTCGTAAAAAAAGCGTAATATATGAGCGAACGAGTGTTGGAAAAAAAGAGGGGGACGAGAAAAAAAATAAGTCGAGCCAAGGGCGGAATAACGAAAAATTTGCCCGGGCTTTGGCGAGGGGCGGAGTTAACGAGACTCAAAAATCGGAGGAGGAAAAAAAAACGAAGAATTCAAAGACGTCTCCGGGTTTGAATCGAAGGACAATGCTGGTATGTACACGATATATTGTTTACTGGGTCAAGGGATCTCAAGTTTGTCGACACTCACATGCACGTGGAAAATGCCTCCGGCTACGGGTACTTTGATTTTTTTTTTTAATAGGCGCGTGATTTTTTTATTCGCACACGAAAAAATTTTATAGAAAAGCCAGACAATTTTATTAGATTTTTAGTGAATTCTCAATGGAAATTTTTATTTCAGAAATCATTGATTGAATATTTGGTTGTAGAAGTCATCCTATTCTACTATTCTCTACGGATTTTTCCAATCAATTATGATTAACAATTATTAATTAATTTCTCTAGCGAAGAAAAAAGAGAAATAGATCGAGAAAATTCAGAAAAATCTACTAAAATTGGCCAAACAGTTGCTAATTCTCAGTAGAGGTTTAATTAAGAAAAGCAATAATTAATTTAAAAATAAAAAATAAATTGAAATAATTTTACGAGTGCGAATTATCTTTCCACTCCGTCCGATCAATTGCCGATAAATTACTGAATCCGATGAGTGCACAGACCGCCATTGAGTCTAATGAAGTCGATTTTGGGGAGAATAAAACGAGTCGTATGTGATTATCTACTGACTCATTGAAAGCATTAAACTCTGTGCGGATATGTCATTTGGATGGATGAAAGTCATTGTCTATTGGCCCGCGAGTGCCTCGAGCCTCTGTCTCGTAATATGGTCATGGCCATCGTGGCGAATCACCCCGAGGGCCTCGCACTCTTGTAACTATTATTCCTATGTATCTAACAAATACACTAGTATCTGGTATTCTCGAGTGCTCTTCATGCGCGTCTAGATGTCTGAGACTGGAATATCAGATGATAATCTCTGCCCCTTAATTTACATTCATCAGAGCAATTGTTATGTCAATGTTTTATTCAACATTTCGAGTTGGTTTGATTGAAAATAAAATATACATCGGGTGAATCGTAAAAACAAGAGCAAATACAAAGAATTTTTTTTATTTAATATGAAATTCAGATTTTACACATACAGACAATTTTATATGGCTGTTTAGAATACATTACTCAAATCTACATTACAGAATTTTTTTTTATCCGCTGTCTAAAGCGTAAAGTGCGATTTTACCCACGCGTCGTAAAAACGCACTTTTTTTCACTTGTGTCATAAATAGAGTTTCCATCGTTACGTTGAATTTAGCTCGCATATAAGTGAGTCGATACTCTGTTAGAAAAGTGTGAAATTAGTATATTTAGTAACTAGTGCAAAAAAGTGGGTTTCGGCGAGTAGGAGAGCTGACCCCGCGAGTCAAAAAATATTGTTACACGCGTTACGAACAGAATTTTTCATCGCAGTGTGTCAGAAAGTGGACTTTGAGGCACACGGAGTGTGCCGAATGTCACTTTCCGCACAGTGTGTTCAAAAATCATTTTACACGCAAGATATTAAACACCAGAGGCACGTACCTCCCAAACAATCATTCTGTCTTCGATTTTTCCCCCAAAAAAAAAATCGCGAATTTATTCTAGAATTATATTCGACCTGGAGAGGCTTAAAAAAATTGTCCAGTGGCTTTTGCCCCTGGAGTCCCCCGGAAAAAAATAAAAAGTAGACTGAAAACGAAGAAAAAACAATTCTTTCGATTTAGAAATCAGGCACTCTCTCTGATTCACGCGTCATTATATCCATATTTTAATCTCCGTATGATGAATCGGGATAAAAATGATCCACATATTTGGCAAGCTACCCTGACCCAGTTTCCGAACCCCCATGGTACACGATTCCTGTCTCGCGAACCACTGCCAGCGGCTCCAACCAATCGTGGTACACTACATGGAGCCCTGGGGGCACAGCCGCCGAGTGTAGGAATCTTGAATGTATTTCCCCGCGCATTCATCACATGTTTATTGACGTGTTGCTAATGTTTGTCGAATGCTCGTCCTTCGCTCGTCACTGATGATGACGATTTTTGCGAATTTTTTTTTTTAGTGAGCGGCTTCCCACCTCTCGGTGGGAAAGTTTATATTGTGAGGTCGTAAAAAGTGTTTTTTTCGGCCGAGGGGCGAAATGATTTTTTTTTCACTCGCGGGGGGGGATATAGTCTCGAGGGCGGAAGAGATATAATCCCACGAGCCGAAAAAATACTTCCCCGAGGGCCAAATATTATTTACAAATATTTACAGTTACAGGGGATTCTGTTGAATATAATTTTCCGTTCGAATTTTCTAGTGAATGGGAATAATTTGAATCAATTGCAGTTTATTAATGATTTATAGAGCCCACAATTGACAATTGAAGTAAGGAATACAGAGATTCTTTTTTCAGTCGAAATAAACAAAGTAAAAAAAATAGAAAAAACGTTCGTCAATATAATCATTCGAAAGTTAAATTCAATTAATCTCCCTCGTTTTGATTTCATAAGGACTTGTAATGATGCAATGCAATCCTCGATGATGTGTTCTGATATAATTCGATATATTCATTCGCTCTGTCAGGTTGAAGCGAAGATTTATTAAACATGTCGTGAGAAGAAGACCCACTGACAAATGCAGCGTTCGACTTATTAAATAGCCAAAGGGGCTCTTACGTTATCGTTCGCCTGACGACGACTAATTGTATTATCTCGATCTGAATTTGTGAGTTATATTCTAACAAATGGTGAATGGAATTGGAGAATGTGAGTAGAAAATCCTGGAGATAATGGCAAACAAAATTTCCCATGAATGACTCAATTGTCCAATAACAAGAGACCCTGCTCGTATAATCGATCTATTAATTAATGTTTTCGTTTTACATGAGTTGCCTTTCGATACTGGGTAACGACTTGCGTAAATCATTGAATATCTCAGTAATGAGTTTACCCACAACAAAATTCCACATTATATTTTTTACTCACAATTTCAATAGCTTGAAAAAAGCTATTCCAATGTTTTCTTCTAAAACCATTAATTTCCGAGATAATAGGATAAGTTGTAAAAATTATATTTTCATCGATTGGTTCGTGTCATAAAACAATATTTAAAAAAAAAAAAATTCATAACTCCATTGTTATTTTGCCCTCAGCCTTGGCATACGCCAAACCGCGTAATAAAATTTATGAATTCCCATTGAATCATAAAAAAAAATAGTGGGAAAATACATTGTAAACAAGTGCATGACACATCTTCAATTATCGATTGAAAGTGAAAAATTAACGTAAGAGGGAAGTCAGCGTTATAATGTACTTAGGGGTTGTGCATGCGTTGCGTAAGATGATTTTCACTATCTCCTGGTCTCCCCTAGGGGTACGAAGCCGGGAAGAACGATTGGATCGTCGGCGTCGCGAGATCTTGAGATGAAAAAAATTGCGATCGTGTCATGATTGCATGAGATTTTTTGCGATCTCGGAGTTTGAAACGATTTAAAAAGAACTATTACTAAGAGTTTTTGCCTAAGAGGCCTGAGAGCCTTAAAAATCCCTGAAAACGCGGGCAAAAAAAATCCTGAGGGGGAAATAACCAACCACTAACTTACACAAGAGTCTCGTTGAACCCTCTCTCCCCCTAAATATCTTATGCAATATATTGGAGAGCTCCTTATTGTGTCACCGGAAAAATCATTGGATTTTCTCATCTCATTGCGATAAAATCTCATAAACTAATCCCTCAGATACTCACGTAATGGCCGTACGGGGAAACCCTACAAATGTTATTGTCCTGTATGCGAATGCTCCGGTGACTCCAATAACTTTACGTAAACGTGTTAATTTGATTATTGACGGGGTAATATTCTATCGTTGAATAAGTAATTGGTGACACGCGCGTTTATCTCATCCCCGCGTGGGGTTGGCATAATGTGTTTGCGATTTGAGCGATCATCTGATTATGAATACTAAAGAGGAAGTGAAAGAGTAAACAAGTTCATTTCTGATTTTATGAATTATATTTTCATGATTTACATTCGTTATCGCATTTATCAATTTTTTTTTTCAATAAATTGGGTCTAGTAGAATTGCAGATAACTATGGATAATATGATCATGTAAATATAGTTGTAATTATTTATAGTAAGCTAGTCCTAACTATTCTGTAGTGAAGTGGTAAAACGAGATGAGTTAATTTTGTCTCTCTTCATAAAACGCGGATTATCTCCGTAAGGAGTGATTTTATGAGAGAATGTCACAAGATCATTTTTGTAGCTGATCAATTTTTCAAGAAAAAAGTTTTTCTGATAATTTCTCCTAATATTGCTCCTTACTGAGATAATACGGGTTTTGGAGAAGTATGGAAAATGCACTCATCTCGTTTTACCTTTTCGCTGCAGAATTTCTAGTTATAGTAAAATATAATTGCAAGTACACATATATTTATACAAAAAAGGGAATATCTACTCAATATCCACATGTTGGCGAGAAGGAACAAATGCGTTATGTACGTCCTTTGAATGCCCCCGAGGCGATATAAGGCTCCTTACGCGACACCCGCCGCACTTGACCCATATCTTATTATGCTCGCAGCGTCCGGATGCGGTGCGAATCGCGTTGATCTTTTGGAGGTTATCAGACTCAATGTAATGTACATATGTAATACCCCGCGAATTTATATTTCATTAGAAGTCGTTTAAATATTGACAGAGCCGGCGAGAAGGGTAGACTCCCCTCTCAATCAATACAATTTTTCTCCCCCTTTGACGATTCCATTAATATCACACTCTGATCAAGCTCAATTAATAATTTAATAATTAATTACCCTTATTACTATTGATTAGCAATTTTTCGTCAATTGAAGAAAAATTGGTTTTCCCTGTGGAAACATTTTTGGGCTTTTTTATTGAATTTTGGAGGAAAATTATTTTTATTAGCGAATAAATTGATAAATTGCACTATTTATTTATCCTGGGATATTTACCGTTGCAATTGATCGATTATCAAATGAAGTAAATTTATTCTGTTGCACTTGACTACTGTTTATCGTTATTTCTCTCAATTCCAAACCGTTCACTTTGTTATGCCCCGTCTAATCGCCGGGAATGATTAAATTGCAGTTGTCTACATAAAGAAACTATTTATTACGAAAATATTCTTCCGCAACGTAATATATTTATCCGTCTCGTGTGTGACTCCGTGGACTTCATGTTCCCCCCCCCCCCCCCCCCCCCCTCTGTACAGTTTTCATTCCTGATTTATCAATAGTCCGCGTATTATTCAATCCAGTTGGCCTTCGTACATTAGCACATCCTTTTTCTCATATGAGAAAACATATCCTGGAGATTTATCGGAAATTTTTGTGTTTTTACGATTTCATATTTTTCCCGATACACCGACTACTCGCCGATATACTATTGCACTATTTCATTTGTATGACGTCAATGTTTGACTCATTACGCTGAGGAAAAAAATGTTATTTTGCCAGTTGAATATTCTTTGGAGAAGAATTTTCAAATTTGCACATTTGAATTTTAATTTCTTGCTCAAAAAATATTAATTCATTATTAACTACGCATTAATCACCCTCCCATGCAACAATCGCATAATCCTATACAACAATTTTATAATTTTGATAAACTCAATTTAAGATTAATACGAATTGCTAATGAATTTCGGGGAGTTTTGAGTTATTAGCCATTGAAGACAATTCATTCAGCTCTGCTTTCTCTCGAAGATACTTAAATTCAAGGATAACTCGGAAAGATACACTACTAATTTCATAATATTCTATCTCAGACAGGAGTCCATTGAGACGATAATCTCGAGCTATGAATGAAGTAGATTCAGTAATTATTGCTTAGGTAATTGGTGAGAGCAGATTCAATGAATTGAGTCTGATTAATTTGAATTTCAATAAATTAATTACATTTTCTGGCCAATAAGTCTGACTCAAGCTATTTGAGTTTAGAAAATCCTTCTAATTTATTATTATTATCATCTTAATTAACCATATGATCGTAATTTATTTAAATGACAGACATTGACAAACTGGATTTTTTTGGATAAATGTCCATAATTGAAATCATTTACTAAAAAATATAATGTGTTACAGAAATTTATAATGGAATGTGTCAAAATTGTTTGTAACATTCACAAATTAAAAGAATAATAGAGTACGTTTAATACAATCGTCGAGAAAAATAACCGCAAACATTTGCAATAATAGTTTATGAATTTAAACAACTGCAAGAGAACAAAAAATCAACAATGAATGCAGTTAACAACCTATAAATAACGTAACATTGGCCGAAGTCAGTGGTACGAGGATAGAGTGACTCTTGACCGGCATTCTGGAAGGTCGAAACCTCCGTCGAGGTCCTGGCGACCCTGTGAAAACCTCTGCCGGCTGTCGCACTCCCCCGAGGAAGTTAAACGGGTTTAATACTCTCTCGCGTAGCTCGCACCCACCGCAGAACCCCATAATTACCCCCCCAAAAAATATGTTGAGTGAGAGATGGAGGTGGTGGAACCTGGTGCGTCAGAAGGTGGTGGAAGAGGCTCTCCGGGTGGTGGGCGCAGGCGCGCAGCAGCCGGGGAAAGTACTTAAAGAGGTCTGAGGTAATTCAAATTGAAAGGCCACTGCCATCTCGACCGCCGAAGCTGTCTCGTCCGCATTTTAAAATTAATTTTATCCCCCCCCCCCTCAGAGACGAACAATTTCTTCAAGTACTTTCAGGTGTTGATGTTTAATAATGCAACAGCAGGAGTTCAGTTGAGGTGAAGTGAAGTGGATTGTTGAACGAGGAATCGAGCCTGTACGACAAAAGGCATGTGATCGTTTTTTTTAATAAAGAATTGCCCACAAATTTTTTATTTGTATTGCGAAGATTTTTTTGGTGATACGAATATTTAGTTCAGTGAACGAGGCCGGGATATCGAAGAGGAAAATTGTGATTCGTGTGCTGCAATGGATAATTATCCTAATTAATTAAAGAAAAATAGAAATTATTTTGATTTAGCTAAGTTTTTTTTTTTTTAAGTACTCGAATGCGTAAATTTATTAATAAAAAGTCGAATGAGTTGGCTTGGATTCTCGTCGCGTTCAGGATCTCTTGCAAACAATTTCAATTATGCGACAAAATTTGCGACTTTAAACTGTAATTTTACATTTTTTTAATGAAAAATACGCCCAAATCAATTCACACTTTAGAGAAAAAAATTCGTAGATCCTAAAAAAAAATGCAAAATTTCAAATTCAGACTTGAAAGTATTGAAAGTTATTTTTTAAATATACTTTAACATTAAAAAAATATTTCCCCCAAACTTTCTAGGCAGCCAAGCCCCGAACATCCAAAAAAATGGACGATCAGTTGGAGATTCAAGAGGAGTCATTGGACGCAGTGGGAAATTTATCGATGCAGCCACCGCCGATGAAGAAATCGGACACTCGTGACAGCATATCATCAGTGGACAGTGACCTGAGCCTGTCGTTCGATCGGCGTGGATCGAAGGGCGAGGAGGCGGACTTCTCGGACAGCGCAAGTGGAACGGACGACAACGAGAGGATATCCGACTCGCAGCCTCCACCCGCCACTATCGCCAACCACCCCAAGGAGACCCCAAAGATCCCACCAGCTGAGGAGCGAGCCCAGACTGACGACAATCAGGAGGACATTGTGACCGTCAGCGACGATCTCGCCGATAAAATCTCATCCCAGGTGGAGTTCTACTTCTCCGACGAGAACATCGTCAAGGACGCATTCCTCCTGAAGCACGTGAAGCGGAACAAGGAGGGCTACGTCTCCCTCAAGCTCATCTCCAGCTTCAAACGAGTGAAGCATCTCAGCCGGGACTGGCGGATCGTGGGGGCCTCGCTCAGGGCCAAATCGACGAAGCTCCAGGTCAACGAACAGGGAACGAAACTACGAAGACTCAATCCACTACCTCAGTATGATCAGACATTACCCTCCAGGACAGTTATAGCAGCTCGACTGCCTGTTGATAAACTAACAATTGAAACAGTTGCTGAATTGTTTGGCCAGTGTGGGGAAATTGCCCTCATTAGAATTCTCAAACCCGGACATCCTGTACCGGCAGAGGTACAAACAAATTAATTATTCAGTTATTTTTTTTATCTGTTTCTAGCATTGGATTTATTTATTGATACCTTTGATTTATTTATCCAGGAATTTATACGCTTGAATTATTTATTGTTGCATTTATGGGAGCCAGTGGCTAGACAATAAAATAATTCAAAGCGATATTCCATGTTGCTGAGTTAGTGGTGAATATCTCGAAATCCGAGGCGACTATCGAAATTTTTGTCTAAATATTTTTTGTAGGGGAGATCGAGAGCTGCAGAAAGTGTCTTATCAAAGATTTTAATATCTCGCTCGGATTCCGAGTTATTTACGAAAAAAGGCGACGGTCAGTTGACGAGATTTTATATTTCGTTTTTTGGTGTTGGTTGTCTTCAGATTCGTCAAGCAATCGCCAAGAAATCTGAACTGGGAAATGATGAGGAGTGCGCGCTGATTGAGTTCACGGATTCTGCGTCGGCGAGGGCTGCCCTGCGGCTGGCCCTGGGAGAGGCGAAGCTGTTTGAGCTCCAGCAGACGGTGTCGAGTGAGAAGAAACGGAAGCAGACGAAGGAGGGCCAGGGTCCGGGAGGGAAGAAGAGCGTTGGGGGCAGGTCTGCCGCGACCAGGCAGACTGGGTACAATTCGTCGAGCTGTCCCAGTGGGTCCGACGAGGAGATCAGGAGCTCCAGGATCGCCAGGGTCGGCAAGAGAACGGAGGGGGGGACCAAAGTCAACTTTGCCACGAGTGGACCACAGCCCATACCCTACCAAGGTAATTATTAGGCTCCAGTCCTTGGGCCGGAAGTCACTTTTTTTAATTGTCGTTATGTGACAGTTGTTCACCAATTTGCACTGGCTCCTCTGTAATTAGTAAATAAATGGAGATCACTCGGTTGAACTATTAGAAATTTATGTAATTGTCGTCTTCAGTTACGAAATCATCAGAAAATTGTGAGAACGTGGCGTGAGGGGATTAGGTGACACAGATAGTCAGGGAATCCTTAGAACGGTCGAGATTTCGATTTTCTCCGCGGGTACGACAGACCGCCCTGGCACATTTTAATCATCTCTAGTTCTTCGTGAGTGGATAGCGGAGGGAGCAGTAGAACAGGGGGAAAATAGCCTCAATTCGCGGAGAATTTTTCCCTCAGCTAATATTTTCTGAAAGGGGCGAAAAAACTGATAAAAACCTCGAGAGGAGCCGAAAAAAATTGAAAAAAGCAAAAAAAACTCTTCGAAAAAATAATAATATTAATTTATCACTGAAATCTCTTCAGGTCCGCCCTCCCCGGAGGTCTGGCTGCCCCGTCGTTTCTCGGCCTGCGTAATAGGGGCAACAGATCAGCTGGACAGTGGACTCCTGGTGCGCCGGTTGTCGGGCTCGAGCTCGGACACTACCAACTACTCCAACTACTCCCGCAGGTTCTCCACATGCTCGTCGGGCTCGGACACAGGCTATACCTCCCCCATTCTCCACAATACCCACCAGAATGGCCACAACCTCTATCCCCCGATGAACTACTGGCCTAATCAGTCGAGGAGGTACTCCTGCTGCGGTCCCAGCCAGTCCCCACCGTTCAACTACGGGAGTCCCAGTGGCTTCTACCAGACGACGAGGAGAGGCTCCACCGACTGCGGCCCCTTCCTCCGACGGCTCTCCACCTGCAGCCGAGACTCCGGCTACGAGGCGACGCGAAGACTCTCCTCCTGTTCGTCGTCCTCCGAGTCCTGCGGTGGCTTCAGGTCCCGCAGCAACAGCGGATTCGTCCTCATGGCACATCTGCCCGAGAACGTGACGAGAATGCCCTCGGGACCCGATGGGACCAGGGGCTTCGGCAGGAATCACAATTCCGAGGGCAACACGAGTGTCCAGACTTGCGGCTGATGTCCCCATTTTTTTTCTCTCATTTTTACTGAAAATTCTTCGTGTGGATTTTGTATTTACTCAGTCATCATTCTCTTTTTTTTATTTTTTATTTATTTTGTTTTCTGGAGGCGTCGGGAAGGGAGACTCCATGAGCGCGTGACAGAATAATCTGAAATTTTTGGATTTTCAGATGTCAATATTTTTACTAGCACTCGGAATGCGAAGAATTGGTGAAGGTTTTGGAGATTTTTTTACGGCAAAAATTGATTCTTTGGATATTATTTACGGAACGACGTCATATCCTTTGAAAAAGTTTAAATTTTTTCGAGCTTCCGAAAAAGATACCTCGCTAAAGGATTAAGGGAGTCATTTTATCGGTTGTATATCGCCAATGAATGCTTGATAATCGTTCGAATATATAAATTCGAATGGTTGGCATGACGATTACCTCTCGGAGTGTTTTCAAGTGCTTCACGAACTTTAATATCATTATTGATAGTCCGTTACGATTTATGTGATATTATTTTACATCTACTAACATTAAATAATGTTACAGTGCATTTATATGACCCAAATTAATAAAATTATTGCTCCATCATTGTGAATTTTTGTACAAAAATTGTTTGGGTGCTGAGTCGCCAGTCAGCGAGGACTGTCGTTGAGTGATTGTGCGGAAAAATAAGCGATTTTTTTATCACTGTCCCAACAACCAGAAACTCCCAAAAAGGGGTACCAGGGCTCATCTTCCTTCAAACAAACCAAGATTTAGGCATTCCCGGTCGGCCAACTGGCCAGCCAGTCCGTAGGTCAGCTGTCCGGCCCGACAGGCCGAAATGCCGAAACATCAAAGGCCCCCCCCTTTCCATTTTTCCGATTTGTATCAAAATCGGCACTCTTTTGAGGATATCTCAAAAACTATTGATCCTATCGCCTCGGGGTTTATTCCATTCGAAAGCTGAGCTCATTCCCCACCGATATAGGGTATGTCCAAATTTTTAGACTGATTTTTCGAACCGTTTTTCCAGTTTTTCTGAAAATCTTAAAATTACCAAAAAAGGGGTGAAAAAATCA